>JASAMY010002161.1:0-104698 GCA_030248085.1 Paralinhomoeus sp. GSCO2_6 | reverse complement strand
AAAAAACCGGGTGGTGATTCAGGACGCGGTAACAAGTTGTTACTAACAACTTGTGCCGCCCCCATTTGGCATCAACAGTTGTTGTTTACGGAAGTCTGTCGCTGTTTATATACGGTTCTCGGCTTGCTAATTTTAGTCGAGCAGTTCTCGTTGCCGAAAGGACCGCATCGCAACATGAAGACTGGAATACTGATTGGCTTCTGCCTTGCCGCACTTATTGGTATGTCTTTGTGGTGGTAGAAGCCCCCATAGATCAAGAGAACTGCTAAAGGATGTCGGCGGTAGTAGACCGATTTTCCAAGGGTATCAGAGCAGCATGATGCCTGCGCCCAGCAACTCATCACCATTTCAGCGCTCTTGCCAACCGCCAACGGCTGGTGCTCCAACTGCGGCGCGTTGGACAAGTGCTGCTACGGCTCGTGCGTTTTCCCAAGGAACAAGCCGTGCTGTCGAGGAGCGCCCAACAACAGTTGCGGCCCGCTCGACAAGTGCTGCCACGGCTCGTGCGTCTTTCCGAGGAACAAACCCTGTTGTCGGGGAGCGCCCAACAACAGCTGTGGGCCCCTGGATAAGTGCTGCCACGGCAAGTGCGTCTTTCCCCGCTCGCGACAGTGCTGTCGGTGGTCGCCGAGCAAGAGCTGCTCGAGCAACGAGCGCTGCTGTCGCCGAGGCTGCGTGTTCCCAAAGAGCAGGCGCTGCTAGACAGGTCCGAGAGCGAGCTGGTGGGGGAGGGTCGACAACTGCTAAAACAAATGAGGGAAGAGCGTTGCAACTTTGTACATGAGATACTAGTGTTGGTTATTCTGTCCACTCGCGTCTCGTGGCTATTGAAAGATGCGGAAAACGTCTGTACAAACTGAGATCAATTCAATGAATTACGCCTTTACCACAAAAGCACTACCTGCCATCGACCTATCGCGCCAAAGCACAAAAACGCGCCTGCATGCTTGCTTAGCACCGGAAAAGTGTGGCATCAGCAGAGGCCCGTATAATCAATCAGGGTGTACGCGTCAGCGTACAACCCTAATCAATCAGGGTGTACGCGTCAGCGTACAACCCTAATATGTGACGACTTCTCAATGCGGCTTTTTGAATTTTCGATCGCCTATAACTTTTGATTGCCTGAACGGATTTTGGCGCGTTATGGCGCAAATGAACCGCCTTCTTCTGGGGCATCGAATGCGCCATAACGCGTTTTCTTGCTTTACTGTAAGGGGTCAATAGTTCCAAAAATGTTCCAATTTTGCGGCTTTTTTTTTTCATGTTTTCCGCCAGGTTTTTGGAGCGCCGCTCGCGAACGCCAGGGCCTATCTCGATGAAACTTGGTATGTGTAGCCGGCTAGTGGCGGCAATGTTGCATGCCAAAGGATTTGTGTGCACTGCGTTCCGATCTCGAGATATTGCCGATTCTATCCGATTATCGATTGATTTTCTTGGAAATGGGCCACAAATTTTGTGCCCTATAGGCGCTTTAACGGTACATCGCAGCGCTTCGCTGTAAAGGAGAAAGTTGGTCGCCATGACATGACTTGTGTTACTTTCAACAATTGGACCAAATTGAACGCACCAAAATACCTCCCCCCATTATATCGATAATGGAAATTGGCGATATGTCGATGTGGTTAGGTCGAATGGCCTAAACATCAATAATAAAGTTGATCGCCCTTCGATGTAGAACATTTCATTCCTTGAAGTCAACACGATCCGACGCACCAAAATATTTTCACTTCCGGGATAATCGATAAATATCGATATGGGTAGGTCGGATCACTTTGGCCAAAACACAAAAGTTGACCGCCTGCACGTGCAGATCATTTTGATTCTTTACATCGCTATGCTCCGACGAACCAATATGGCACTACAGATGTGCACGCACGCACGCACACCAACAAATGGGCTGCTTCGCAAGAAACTTGATGTGGGTAGGTCCAATCACTTTGGCAAAAACACAAAAGTTGACCGCCTAGTCATGGCGATCATTTCCATACTTTACATCACTATGCTCTGACGCAGCAATATAGCACAACTGCATGTGCATGCACGCATGTATGTCTGCTAGGCTGTTGGTACTTTGCTTTACTTCAATTTTGCCTTGTTCGATTCAGTCACAGGTACATTGTGTGTGAACCTATGTCAGTGAACGTCTGTGTGCGTGCGTGCGTGCGCGCGTGCGTGCGTGCGTGCATGCGTGCATGCGTGCGTACGTGCGTGCGTGCAAGCGTGCGTGCGTGCGTGCGAGCATGCGAGCGTGCGTTTGTGTGTGCACCGTGCGTGCATGCTTTGAATTACAGAAACCCCAGAAACAGAAATTCATCTTTCGAAAAAACACTGTATTAAGGAAAAATTTGCAGGGGGCTGCAAAAAAAGGAGAATATGTGACACTCTATTGTTGAAGTCCAGTTTGAAAAGAAGTGGTATTAAGGCACATACCCACACTGATTTCTAGCCACTTCCGCATTGCAGCTGATCAACTCCACTTTGAACAAACCATGTATAAAATCCGAACCAAGGACAGCAACAAGTCACATATTCGGCGATTTTTGTGCGAGCCATCTCACTCAGCCAAGCCAAAACGACGCAAACGTCCATCAACTCATATCTCATTTCTCTCAGACGTTGTCATTGCCCATGTCCATGGACCTGAAACAGCTAAAGTTCCTGCCGAATCAATTGGTCCCCTGCTAAAACTTTTGCAATGTTGGTTGTTGATGATGTACAGTTGGTAACCAGTTAGTTGTGTCGATGTGTAGGCAAGAGGCACATATACGTACTACAATCCTGCTCCATTCCCTTCCGGCATTCCACCCAATGATGAACTGTTCGTATAACATTTGTGTAGTGCCCTAATGCTTGCATGAGTGCTGCGTGCGTGCGTGCGTGCGTGCGTGCGTGCGTGCGTGCGTGCGTGCGTGCGTGCGTGCGTGCGTGTGTCTGTGTTTTTTTACGTGTGTGTGTGTGTGTGTGCGTGCATGTGTACGCAAGTGCGTGCGTGCATGCGTATGTGCGTGTGCATGGGGTTCCACAGGGCGTGTGCTAATTTCTCGCACTCAATCTATGTAAATGTCAGTCAGTTCCAGTTGCCGCAATTTTCGCTGCACATTTCCTTCCATTGCAAGCGAACACAAAAATCGCCGAATATGTGACTTGTTGCTGTCCTTGGTTCGGATTTTATACATGGTTTGTTCAAAGTGGAGTTGATCAGCTGCAATGCGGAAGTGGCTAGAAATCAGTGTGGGTATCAGGGTGTACGCGTCAGCGTACAACCCTAATATGTGACTATGCCTTAATACCACTTCTTTTCAAACTGGACTTCAACAATAGAGTGTCACATATTCTCCTTTTTTTGCAGCCCCCTGCAAATTTTTCCTTAATAGACTAGTGCACGAACATACCCAACCGTTTCTTCAGTTTCGCACCACTGTCAAAACCTCGTGCCTTTGTGCCCAACAGCAGTGGCCGAGTAGGCAGGTGGCGGTGGGTATCGGTGGAAGCTGTGCGAAGAGCAAACACCAAGAAACATTCACGCACTTCCTGTTACGTATCACAACCCGCCACACGATAAGCCCTTGCCAAAAAAAAACCGGGTGGTGATTCAGGACGCGGCAACAACTTGTGCGCCCCCCCCCCCTCCGATTTTCCATCAACACGCCGTGTTGTTGTTTGCGGAAGTCGGTCGGCGTCTGTATACGGTTCTCGGCTTGCTAATTCTAGTCGAGCAGTTCTCGTTACCGAAAAGACCGCATCTCAACATGAAGACCGGAATACTGATTGGCTTCTGCCTTGCCGCACTAATTGGTATGTCTTTGTGGTGGTAGAAGTGCCATTAATCAAGAGAACTGCTAAAGGCTGTTTCTGGTAGTAGACTGATTTGCCAAGGGTGTCAGAACAGCATGAAGCCTGCGCCCAACAACTCACCATTTCAGCGCTCTTGCCAACTGCGAACGGCTGGTGCTCCAGCTGCGGCGCGTTGGACAAGTGCTGCTACGGCTCGTGCGTTTTCCCAAGGAACAAGCCATGCTGCCGCGGAGCGCCAAACAACAGTTGCGGCTCGCTCGAAAAGTGCTGCTACGGCTCGTGCGTCTTTCCGAGGAACAAACCCTGTTGTCGGGGAGCGCCCAACAATAGCTGCGGTCCACTGGACAAGTGCTGCCACGGCAAGTGCGTCTTATCCTGCTCGCGACAGTGCTGTCGGTGGTCGCCGAGCAAGAGCTGCTCGAGCAACGAGCGCTGCTGTCGCCGAGGCTGCGTGTTCCCAAAGAGCAGGCGCTGCTAGACAAGTCCGAGAGGAAGCTGGTGGGGAAGCCGACAAGTACAAAAGCAAATGAGTAAAAAGCGTCGCAACTTTGTACATGAGATACGAGCAGTTGATTATTCTGTCCGCTCGTGTCTCGAACAGCGCGGAAAACGTGTGTACAAACTGAGATCAATTTAATGAATTACGCATTCGCCACAAAAGCACTACCTGCCAACGACCTATCGCGCCAAAGCACAAAAACGCGCCTGCATGCTTGCTTAGCATGCAGGCATGCCGGAAAAGCGTGGCATCAGCAGAGGCCCGTATTATCAATAGTGACCGAACATGCCCAACCCTTTCTTCAGTTTCGAGCCAGTGTCAAAACCTCGTGCCTTCGTATCCAACAGCAGCGGCCGAGTAGGCCGGTGGCGGTGGGTGTTGGTGGAAGCTGTGCGCTGGCTGCTGGTAACCGGCTCTGCTCTGCGCGCTCGGCTGAGCGCGAATCTCGCTCGCGTTCATTTTTGTGTGCAGCGGACATCCCGGCATCAGGGCGCACACGGCGCCGCCGATGCACAGCGCGCACAGCGGGCAGCAGCAGCAGCCGAAAAGTATCAACGTCAAGCTCGCGATGACATTCGCAGCAGTCGGTGCACTAAACATGTGTTGGGTTGGAAACGTGCTGGGTTTGACCCGACCCACCCCACCCGCCGGTTTTTGTGAACCGCAACCAACACCCCCCCCCCCCCAGAATGTTTGGAAACTTTCTACTACCTACCGTAATGGAAAATAAAAATGTCCCTTGTACAGTTTTTTGAGCAAAAATCGACCGAAGAGTACGTACCTATAGCGCGTTACTTACAGTGCATTTTGACTAAAAATCGTCCAAAAATTGCCTGTTTTCCTTTCCAGACCCCCTCCAGTGCTTCAGCGCCCCCCCCCCTCCCAGGAAGTGCTCGAACCGTCGCCCCAGGTCCAATTCCCGGTTACAGGTATGGTCGGGAACGTTCTTTCCTGGGTGGTGCTCGTACTCGCTCACCCGTCGTCCGAAGGAATACAAGCGTAATTGCAGCTAGTGTGCGGGACGCAGCGTCGACTTGTTGTTCCTGTGTTGTTGTAGCAGTTTTCTAAAGAAAAAAAAATCACATGTCAATTTCTCCGGGTTTAGCACGGGCTAATGCGAATATTTGATAGCGCTTTCGTCGTGTCAACGTGCGAATAATGCGGTCAGACTTTTCGGCGTGCTTCATCAAACAAAGTTTGAGCTAAATTGGCACTACGCTCCTTGATGAAACCAGTGAATTGTGCGAGTACTGCAACAGTATGCCTATTCAATTCTAGTTGTGAAACAAACAACGATTGATGTAAAGATCAAAAGAATAAATTTCGCGTTGATTATCAGCATACCAGCGCAGTCTTCAGCGGTGTCGTAGCACACCACTGAATTTTCATCTATAGTGCCCTCCACTTCGAACTGAAATGTCTCCTTAGCTGCACAGAACCTGAACTGGCACGAGAATGAGGCCACGACTCCCAGAAATAGCACGGAACGTCCAGACATCGTGCCACAGCGAGTGTGCGTCTGAACAAGCGGACAAGACAGCGCACTTCGAACCATCCCAAGCTAGGCCCAGAGAACGAACGAACGGCTAGCATAGACGGCACGTGTAGTAGGGCGGGGTATGAACGGAGGGGGAGCGAAGGGAAGGGATGGCCAGAGCGATCGACCTGGCATAGAACGAAGTGTATGGGTAAAGAAGGTGTCACAACTATTCTCAATCTCGGGAATTGGCAACGTTCTCGCAAACATTTTCAAAGTTTCAGTGCCCAACGGTAACTACCGTAAACCCTATAATTAGCCCCCCCGGGGGCTAATTTTTTCAATCGAGCGCTAGGAGGGTGTATACTTGTAGGGGGGGGGGGCGTATTATAGGGGGGGGGGGGGGGCTAATAAACTGGAAGGGTCGAAGTGTGGGAAGCTTTGGTGGAAAAAAGGCGCGCGGAGGTGATTTTTAAGGGAAAAAGACGCTGCTCACACACGTTGGTAGCCTCTAACACACTCTCACACAGTCTCACATGCACATACATGTACATACATACACATACGCGACCATACATGCACCCAGCCAGACTTGGAAAATTTTGCCTTTCAGACGATGGTCCATTTAGGGAGGGGGCGTAATTATAGGGGGGGGGGGGGGCTAATAAACTCAAAGTGGTCTTAGGAGGGTGTATAATTGTAGGGGGGGGGGGCTAATTATAGGGGGGGGGGGGCTAATTATAGGGTTTACGGTAGCTGGCCACGATTCGGTAACGCAAGGGTCACTTCATGGCCATCGTTAAGTGGCTAGGTCTGAGGTCAGCGGCGGCACTTCGATGGAATGCATGCAAATGTGTCGCTTCAGCTACATTCAAATGCGTTCATACCAATTGCATACGTACATTGGTATATATGTACAGGGTGGGCCATTTATGTATGGTCGGTTTCATTTTGCTTTAACTTCAGCGTTGTGTGTCGAATCTCTTTGATATTTTAGGACAAGGTAAGTACGTCAAGAGAATTTTATCCCTGAAAAAATTGTGATGATTGGTCTACTACAGCACCAGCTGTCAACAGTTTTTCATAGAAACAGCTTGATTTCTTTGCGGTAAATGTCTTGTTAGGTATAGCAGCCTGTTCATTAGAACTGTAGAGCGGGGCCACCTCCACTCCAACCGACGTTCCAGACTAAATGCAGGAGATTCGAGCTGATCACGGTTAAAATGAGGCAAATACCTTGCTGGCTCACCGTCAGCGCAAATCAGTAGAAAGTGACTTTGGTCATATCTAAGTGCATAATTCGCTATGTAGTGGGCCGATTTTTTTCAATTTGTTCAGGGAAAAAATTCTCTACATGTACCTACCTTGTCCTAAAATATCAAAAATATTCGACCGAAAGCGCTGAAGTTAAGCAAAATGAAACCGACGATAGATAAATGGCCCACCCTGTACATTGCGTTCATATACAACTTTTCCCTCCCCCTCCGTTAATCCCCTGTCCTCTCCGTTCATACTCTTTTGTCCTTCCCGCCTCGTCGCGTCAACTCTTGTGTAAGCTGCTACAGTATTTTGAGCTTGGCATCTCAGCGTAATGACACAGTGGTTGGCTCGCGTGGTTGCCACGTTTCGAGCCCGAGGTCGCCCGGTGAATGCGACTGAAACATGGTCGCTGTGCCTCGAAAACATAACCAAACGCACGCACGCACGCACGCATGCATGTCACTGTCAAAAGATGTTGTCTTGCGCAGACGCGTGAAGCGCTAGAAACTATGGCCGACGGAATCGCACGTTTCGCATCGACTGTCGGTACTCAGCAGGGATCGTGTCGTTTCCATCGCGTCAACAAACATCCAACTGATCGTTCGCGTATGCAAGTCGACGTATCGGCCAGAAATACTCGGTCGGCTGTAAGTTTGTACCAGTCGGCTGTCTGTCAGCGGCAGCATGAGGCGCGAAGCGGAGAAGGACGCGCAACGCGACAAATTCGTCGTTCGTTGGGCAACGGGGAGAGGGTTGCAGTTGAGCGAGCGAGCGGCGGTGGTCTTTGCGCAACAGGTCGTCAGGGCACTTTGATCGTTCGGCGTTCGCTCCTCCTCCGGCCCGGTTGCCAGTTGACGCGCCACTGGTGTCGCCTGCATCCACCCATCCATCGCGACAGCCGTCAGTTGGGCTGCTGTCTTGTAGCGGCCCGTCTCGTGCAGTCGGTGCAATCGCGCAAGCAGTCGCCGTGAGAACCGTCCTGACGGCGACGCCGCCCGTCGTTTGCGCATTCGCCTGTGGTGTACAATTGAGTTGTCAAACGAAACGCGTCTTCGCCGCGTAGTGTCGCAAAAAACTGGAAGCATTTGAGAAACAAAGCCCTCGTTTACAGGTTCGCATCTCTGTACTTCATCAACAATAATACCGTAACTCCTCCAATAGTGCCCCCAGGGCACTATTTTTTCAACCTCTTCTTACCCGGGGCACTATTGGAGGGGGGGCACTATTGGAGGCGGGGGCTTCTATTATCTCAACCTAAAAATTTTGAATGGTAATGCTAGTTTCGCTGTCAAAATTGCCGATTTTTTGGTGATTTTGATCACTTTTGCCACCTTTAATGGTTGATTTACCGTTAATAATTGCTGAAACGTACTATTATTGGTTAGTAGTAGTGTGTATACACGATGTAAATGTACCTACCACTATATTTTTGCCCATAAAAGGCATATGGCACAACATACCCCTTACCCCCGGGGCACGATTGGAGGGGGGGGGGGGCTCCATTATTTCAACCTTGCCATACCCGGGGGCACCATTGGAGGGGGGGGGGGGGGGTACTTCATCAACAATAGAAAAGAAAAAAGCAAAACAATAGCTCTACATTTGACTTGCACTCTTTTCTGTGCTGCAGTGAAAGCGTGCACTGTGTAAGTGATGGTACCTATTAGGGTCAGCGCGCCAGCGTCTTCTCTCTAACAGTACGTGAGTGCAGGTAGGTATGTTATACGTGAAATCACATACGCCTCACTTGACAATCCTAACGGTTCAATTCGGTTCGCTGCTGCGTTCAACCCGTTTACTGTTAACTTTTTTTGTGGTCGAAAGGGTTGACTCGCCGACGTTTCCTCTTTCTCACGACAGGAAGGTTGAGAAGATGTAGACTGTAAGCATGTGTATGTACAAGTCAGGCTAGACAGCAGTCGAGTGCTTGGATAGAAAGCGGTGGCCCGCCGAAGGAAAATGTCGACGCGGAAGCGGCAGGAGGAGCTCGCAGTAGTGGCGTTCAGGAGCGCGTCGCGATGTCGCTGGCCGTGCAGAGTCTCGCCGCGAGTCAGGTGGCCAACCACAAGATGACGAAGCTGAGCGCCAAGGCGGGCAAGCTGGGCATCCAAGGCGTGACCGGCTTCTACGACGACTTCAAGAAGTTCGTGACGCAGGGCAGCGTCATGGACTTCGCGATCGGGCTGGTCGTTGGCGAAGCCTTCGTCGTCGTCGTCAGGGCCTTCGTCAGCGGCATCGTCAGCCCTGTGAGTATCCCTACTTGCGCAAAGTGAAAAGGAAAACACGCAAAAATGCGCCTGAGCGCACAGCTGTTGGCGCTGCTGCTGCCCGCCTCGAGTCTGTCCGAGTCGTTCTTCGTGCTCCGCTACGCCAGTAACGCCACGGAGTCGACTGTGTTTCACACGCGCGACGAGGCTCGTGCGGCGGGCGCGATCACGTTCGACTACGGCCACTTCCTGCAGGCTGTCGTCGACTTTCTGCTCATCGGCCTCAGCGTCTTCTTCTTCATGAAGCTCCTCTTTATGCTCAAGATGCAGCAGCTCGAGGAGCCACGCGCTCCCTGTCCGTTCTGTCTAGAGGACATCCGAGTCGACGCTCGGCGCTGCGGCCACTGCGTCTCTGACTTGCCGGAAAACTTCGGCGAACAGGACAGCGCAGAACTGCAGGAGAACTACAGTCTCTGATCTTGAAACTCACTTATTGGACCGCCGCTCTGAGCAGTTAGGTAGTTCATTACCTACGTGTTGGTAATCTTCATTTTATGCTCACGTCTATATGTACTTTTGAATAGAGTCGAGAAATTCATTTACTGGTTGAGCGCAAACCAACAGTTTTGCCGTCCTGCCGTTTTGCAGTGTCGTTGCAAGCAGCTAACACACAAAGACGCACGATACTGCAATGCGCACATTCTGCGCAAGTAGTACAGGGTGCTTATTTTGTTCTACACAGTTTTACAAAAATGTTAACAACTTTTTG
Source organism: Paralinhomoeus sp. GSCO2_6 (assembly GCA_030248085.1). Taxonomy (NCBI): domain Eukaryota; kingdom Metazoa; phylum Nematoda; class Chromadorea; order Monhysterida; family Linhomoeidae; genus Paralinhomoeus; species Paralinhomoeus sp. GSCO2_6. The sequence goes on along the minus strand of JASAMY010002161.1, from coordinate 94,691 downwards.
ACCGCTCGACCAAATTTTGAACGTTCATAGCAAACACCGGGCGACAAAGGACATTTGTGAATTTTTAATAAATTGCTAATTTCTTAAGGGCAGCAACTCCAACTCTGTTGTTTTCATTTACTTGAACTACCTTGTTCGAGTAAAAATGATGCTTGGCTACGCGACGGTACACCCGTGGTGGGCAATGGATGTTGTTTACGAATAGGAGGGGGGGGGGGGCACCCTCCGCCAGTTATATTATGCTGTAAACCCTATACAGCCCATTATAATTGCACTCCCCTCAGACGCACGCCTTTGAGCGTGTGGTGTGAGTGTACTGAGAGCAATCGCATAGATTACGCAGTCGCCACAGAAAGCACCGCGTGAGAGTCCAAAACGCAACTGCACGCTCGGCTGCGAAGAGAAGCGTGAGACCGATCACCGATCTGTTCAGGCCCGAGAATGGACGTGTAGAGGCGGGTGGCAAGACGTTTTGCATCTCTTTTGCAGTTTTCCAGCGATTGTCACAATTTCGTGCCTTCGTCTCCCTCTGCGGAGGCCGAGTAAGCTGGTGGAGGGGTGTGTTGTTGGTAACTTTGGGCCTGGGGCTGCTGCGGCTGCTGCTGGTAGTAACCGGCTCTGGTCTGACTGACGGGCTGTGCTGGCGCTGACGCGCTGGCGTTCAACTTCATGTGGAGCATACAGCCGGGCACCAGGGCGCAGACGGCGCCTCCAATGCAGAGGGCGCACAGCGAGCAGCAGCAGCAGCCGAGCAGGGCGATGACCACGACAGAAAATCCCAGCATGGAAGTCAAGCTAAACGTGTAATGAGCTGTGGAATTTGTAAACACTTTGGTTGCAATTTTTACTGGCCCACAGCTCTATGTCCGTAGAATCACAGGCGTAGTAGAACAGGCCGTCCGGACCCTTCTTCTGTCCGGATTTCGACTGCCCATTGCAGAGAGTGTACCGGTCGCAGAGGACAGTAGCTGTTCCTGATGCGTTGTGGCAGTTCTCTGAAGAAAGAAGAAGAAAAGCTACATTTATACGGTGTCCAGGCGAGGGTTTCTGCGTCTTTAGTGAAAAGGTCTGAGATTCACGATTCAGATTCACATATAATGATCAGTAGCGATCGAGCTCCAGGCGCGACATATGCGCGACATGAGATCCGCGACATGACATGGTATTCAGACTTTCGGCAATCCGGGCCAGTGATTTATCACGAACTACAGTTTAGTCAGCAGAACAACTTGCTCTTTTGGTTTGGATTTTGCAGGACAACTTGCAGTATTTGCAAAAAAAAATACAAAGTATAGTAAAACAATTTAATTCTGTCAAGCTCACCAGCACACTCTCGAGCGGTGTCAAAGCACCGCACCATATTTCCTTCTATGCTAAAACCGATGTCAGTCTTTCTCGCGGCACATAGCCTGATCTGACACAAGAATGCTGCCACGACCGTCAATAATAGGACGGAATTTGTCGACATCGTGCCACAGCTAGTGTGCGTCTGAACAAGCGGACATGACAGCGCACTCCGAAACATTGCTGTAGCTGGCTAGGCCGCTGAACAGAGAACGAACGCGAATATGTAGCATAGTCGGTAGCAGCAGCGGAGTGCACTGGAGGGTGGCGGAAGCGCCTAGCTACATGAAATCAGTTACATGAAATCTATTTGAAACAGAGCGCCATTCAGAGTACGACGGTTCGAGTTGAGACGAGCACGACGGATCAGTCAATTAATTGACTGAATAACTGGCACGAAGGGAAGAAACACATTCGGCACGCACGCACGCACGCACGCACGCACGCACGCACGCACGCACGCACGCACGCACGCACGCACGCACGCACGCACGCACGCACGCACGCACGCACGCACGCACGCACGCACGCACTCACGCACTCACGCACGCACGCACGCACGCACGCACGCACGCACGCACGCACGCACGCACGCACGCACGCACGCACGCACGCACGCACGCACGCACGCACGCACGCACGCACGCACGCACGAACGCACGAACGCACGCACGCACGCACGCACGCACGCACGCACGCACGCACGCACGCACGCACGCACGCACGCACGCACGCACGCACGCACGCACGCACGCACGCACGCACGCACGCACGCACGCACGCACGCACGCACGCGGTTTCACCCACGAGCTTTTCTACTAGCAGTGCTAGCGAAAGGTGACGGTCGACACCAATCGAGACGTCTGCGTACCAGTGAAAACCGACAAGGTACAATGACGCAAAAAGTTTTCCAGTAATTAACATACATGCAACATATTGAGTTAAGCACGAGAGACAAACGAGAACGGAAACGCCGTCTCTACAGCGCCGAGAGCGGTTGGGCGCTCTCGTCAGCGGCTTGTTCGTGGGCCTTGGGGCCTCTGAGTTGGCTTCGTGGGGCGCGTTTCTCCCGATGGATGTGCGCCTCCTCGCGTACGTAGAGCGCGCAGGCGAGCAGCCAGACGCCTGCGGCCACCGACGCCACCGCCACCAGCAGATACCAGGCGGCATTGGGAAACCACTCCACAGTGCTGCGGACCCGTACTCAGAGACTGGCAATACATTCAAAGACGTTCAAAGACGCGCAACTCACTGTTAGCGAGTGCCCTTGTTTTGGTCGAGTGCTACTACTAACCTCCTAACGGTCTGGCGTAGCGAGATGTGTTCGTTTGGACATGCAACGAGTTTTCTTGTAGATCTGTTGCCACGTAATAAAATAAATCTCTGAGTACGGGCCGAATGTAGATCTCGTTGATCACGAGATTCTGGATGGAATAGCTGATGGTGATCAACACCGCTATCGTCGAAAAAATCTTGCCCACCGAAAACAGTGTCAAGCGACCTGATTCTGTAGGCTGAGCGTGACTGCCGTCCAAATGTCGCTCACCTCGTCTGGCTCGACGATTTCCGTGACGATTTTCAGCGTTGCGCCCCCAACCGACGTCATGCAGTCGAAGAGGATTTTAAAATAGATCTAAAGCTTCGAGTCTACGCTATCAGTTCCGTTGCGTCGCAGGTGCGTGCCTGCGCTGTGTCGTTGGCGAGCGCCATGGTGAGCGCGGAGCCAACGGCGGAGCAGCTGCCGACGAAGACGAGCGTCGAGTAGCGGCACCTCAGCACCTTCCGCAGCAGCAGCGCGCCCAACAGCTCGCCGAGCAGAACTGCGCGACAGGACGAACCCTGAGTCTGACAGTCCAGTTAGGCAACCGGCGACTTACGGGCGAAGTTCATCGTCGCCCTGTAGTTGGCGCGCTCTTGGTTCGTCCACTCGAATGGCCGACGCAGCGTGTACGTGTCCACAAATTCTAGAAGAGTGGTCGCGTTCAACGCGCTAAACTATTATTGTTCAGTCAGCCGTCGGAACTGGTGGTGTGACGACAAGACAATGTGTTGGATGTGGTGTGTGTTACATGTTGGATGCACCAGTCTAGCTACAGTATTAAGCCTTGTTGTTTGCTGTTTACACATTTGTCCTTCCTTATTTTTCTCCTACAATAATCGTCTGTTTATTGTGACACAGGCTGCATATGGAGACCCTCTTCGCAGAAGCCTGCGCTAATTTCGGTGACGCGTTGCAGCACGGCCATCAGCAGAATGGCGCGCCGCCAACGCGGCCGCGGACGGACCAACGCCCGAGCACCACCCAGCGTGTGGCGACCAATGTGCTTCACGCCTCGAATGATGCACCAATTCTCGGTGACAGGCCGTGTCCTTTCCTCACTTCCGGTGTCTCTATAAAGCTCTCGTCATGTATTCCTATGACAGGCTGTACACTACAGGTCTATGCTTTCCAGAATACTTTTTTGTTTTTGAAAAAAAGAACTTTTGTCGGCGGCGCACTTTTTTACTAGTCAGACAAAATTTTCTTAAATTTGCTTGAGCTTTCCCTTTGAGTATCGCAGCAGCTGTAGCTGTTGCACGCCCCGACAATGCGAAGTCAGGGATGGGTATAGCTCACGATTTGTTTTTCCTCGGTGCGACGTCTTTGAGTTTGAAGAGTGTTGCGAGAAATAGGCAGAACATGGCGGTGTTGGAGCAGAGCAGCGTCGCGGGCACCGCCCACTCGCCGAACAGGGAGAACGCATAGCCGGCCAGGAAGTACCCCAAGGTCAAGCCCAACGAACACAGAACACCTCAATCGGTTTCGCAAAGCCCAAACCTTAACTTGGAATTTTGCGCAATCATGTGCATACCAAAGATGACGAACTTGGGAAAGAACAAATTCTTGCCCCTGAGGCGAGCGGTGTCGCTGAGGTAGGCGTACATTGTGGGATAGCTGGCGGAGTCGACTGCGTTGAGGACTGCGTTGAGGAAGACGGGACCGAGGCCGAGACTGGTCGCCGCGTCGGCGCTCGACGCTAGCCACTGCGCGATCGCGATGTGCAGCGCGCAGGCGCCCATGCCCGCCAGTATGAACGGCTTCCTCCCGATCTCGTCCGAGTAGGAGCCTGTGCATGCTTGAGATTGTCTTGAGGGTCCTTCTGTTGCGAGCTCGCGTGCGTATTGTACCAGCGAGGAGCGGCAGGAGCATGTCGAACGGGTACCTGACGATCGTCCTCCACTGCGAGACGCCGGCCTGGGCGCGGCCCAGGAAGTGGTCGCGGTCGACGGCTGACGCGTTGGCCAGCGCCGTCGCGACGTGCATCTGCTCGACGCGACTTTCGATCAACTGTGGATAGAAGACGTAGACGGGAGCGAACAGCAGCGCCCAGACGAACGCGACCCGCTCCACGTTCGTCGCACGCGCCACGGCGACAGCCTCGCGCAGCGCCTTCATCAGCGCCTGCCCACCACGCATTACTGTTGACGAAAGGTGAGACCGCAGTTGTCACTAGAGGGCTGAATCGTAGAGGCGGTTGACGCGCCGTTGTAGTACAATAAATCGTGCAGAACGCTACGGGAAGACTCCACCAGACGACGAAGAGATGCGGTCGCGTCGCGGCGAGAGCGATGGGTTCTTAATTTGCTTTTGGCGCGCAGTCGAAGACTTGGGTGGGTGATGTGCTCAGCGTGTTGGCATTCTTGAATGAGTTTAACGTACATTTATGTATGTAGTTGAACTGCTGCTTGGAAAGTGGTCATACTACGGGTGCAATGTTGCATAATTGTTCACATCGCAAAATCGCAGCACTTTAAAAACCACGTCGGAGTCCCAAGCTTTACACCGATGCGTAGGTATCATTTCTTTTTTACTTGCAATGTTTTCTCAAAGCATTCTATAGTCTTTAGTTGCGTTACCGTTTTATCGTTTGCGTTACATTTTGTATGTGTGTGTATTATCGGGTTGATTGTGTCCGGTCTTTGTGGTGTCTTGTTTGCATATTTTTTTATTACGGCATTTTTCAACATTTTTTAACATTTTAAAATTAAAAATCTGGTTTTATCACAGCGAGAACGAACGGTCGCAGACACACACACGACTACAGCGCCGAGAGCGGTTGGGCGCTCTCGTCAGCGACTTGTTCGTGGGCCTTGGGGCCTCTGAGTTGGCTTTGTGCGGCGCGTTTCTCCCGATGGATGTGCGGCTCCTCGCGTACGTAGAGCGCGCAGGCGAGCAGCCAGACGCCTGCGGCCACCGACGCCACTGCCACCAGCAAGTACCAGGCGGCATTGGGGAACCACTCCACAGTGCTGCGGACCCGAACTCAGAGAGCAAAACTCACACACACGCGAGATCGCATGATTTTGAAGACTGCACACCGCACCGGCAACTCAATGTTGAAGAGTGAGGGGGGTACACGAGCGGTTCCCATGTAAGCAAAAATTGCTCCTAGGTATGATAAAACTTGGGAATCTTTGTGGACGGCCGCCTACTCATACCTGCAACCGGGGGGGGGGGGCAGGAGGGTACCCTCCACTATTTTCCAACACCCACCCAAAAAATGGTCAGCTACCCCGCCACTTTTTGCTCCAGACACCCCCCCCCACCCACTCGGGACCCCCACTCGGCCAGACGCGGGTACAGATATGGGCCTACTGAACCTACTCGACTCGACCATGGGATGGAGAACTTTTTGTCCAACCATAACGATAGAAATGAAACATCCACAAGACACTGATGTAGACAGAGTGATCCGACGGTTTTATATATTGCAATTTGCAATGCATCGAAACGACTACCAATTTATCGACCCTCTAATACAAATGTTTCGACCCTCTAAAAATAAATGTCCGACCCCCTAATTTAACCGTCGCGTCCCCCTAATGAAATGCGCCCTTTGAATTATATAAGTGACCCCCTAATAAATATATTTAGTATATGTATACATAGCTACCCCCTTTTAATTTGGATGTTCCTCTAAAATATGATTCATTCCATTTTGATATGCAATGGCCCCCTACAATATGTTTCTTCAACCAAATAATATTAAGGAAAAATTTGCAGGCAGCTGCAAAAAAGGAGAATATGTGACTTTCCCAGACTGAACTACAGAAACAACAATGGTAGAACATTGCAGTCAAGTCCACTTTGAAAAATGATTGTATGAGAGCATTGCAGTTGATGTGGAGTCCACTTTGAAAAACGATTGTATAAGAGCATTCAACGATAGGAACCATCGATTTGCCTGTCACATATTCGGCGTTTTTGCCGCTCGCTGCATAATGACAGACTGCACAAAGTACAGTGGTGTGGGACTTACGCATAACAGAGATATTCATAGTGCATATCCACAGAAATGCACACACTCACATGCTCGCGCGTGCATGGACGCACGCACTTACCTGTATGCACAAACGCGTGCACGCACGCACGAGCGCCCACAGACACGGAAATACATATGACGATTGAACAAATCGATAATTTTGAATCTACCACACTTATGGTATCTCCTAATTCTTCTGTTCTGCAAACACGTGTGCAGACGGGATCGCTGTATGGACAGTATCACACTGCTAGAAGTTCGTTGTGCTAACGCCATCTGTAATCTAGAGCAGTGATGGCACAATAAAGTACATTGAAAAGGCATCACTTGATCTAGTGGCTCCATCAAGAATCGATCCCAGAACCATGTGCGCAAGAGGCCGATTCTCTACCATTAGGCCATACGCTGCCCCAGAGAGTGTATGTACTATGTACACAACAGGCTGTTAAGGTATATAATATGGAGCTGTTCTGCAAACCCAATTTACCATACCATACCAAAAAGTATCATTACTTGGTGCGTGCGTGCCGTTTTCTGAAATAAAATAGCTCGCGATAAAAACGCCGAATATGTGACAGGCAAATCGATGGTTCCTATCGTTGAATGCTCTTATACAATCGTTTTTCAAAGTGGACTCCACATCAACTGCAATGCTCTCATACAATCATTTTTCAAAGTGGACTTGACTGCAATGTTCTACCATTGTTGTTTCTGTAGTTCAGTCTGGGAAAGTCACATATTCTCCTTTTTTGCAGCTGCCTGCAAATTTTTCCTTAATACAGTGGTTTTTCCTAATTCCTGATACAGTGGTTCTAGTACGTGCGTGCGTGCGTGCGTGCATGCATGCATGCTTGCGCACGCGCGCGCAGCGAGTGGCGCACTCATTACCCCAACCAAGCCTGACCACGAGGATGCCACCACCATCAGCATGCCCGTTGAGGACGCGTCCTATGTGGCCCTCTGCGCGGCCAAGATGGTGGTCAACTATGGCGTGCGTGCGTGCATGAGTGCGTGCGTGCGTGCGTGCATGCGAGAGTACGGGCGTGCGTGCGTCCGTTGGTGTGTGCATGCAAGAGTGCGGACGTGCGTGCGTGTGTCGGTGCGTGCGTGCGTGCGTGCGAAAGTGCGTGCATGCGAGTGTGCAGGCATGCGTGCGTGCGGCGGTGTGTGCGTGCGAGAGTGCGGACGTGCGTGCGTGCAAGAGTGCGGAAGTGCGTCAGTGCGCGCGTGCGTGCGTGCGTCGGTGCGTGTGTGCGTGCGTGCGTGCGTGCGTGTGAGAGTGCCTGCATGCGAGAGTGCGGGCGTGCGTGCGTGCGTGCGTGCATACGTGCGTGCGTGCGAGAGTGCGGACGTGCGTGCGTGCGTGCATGCGTGCGTGCGTGCGTGCGTTGGTGTTGCGTGCGTGCGTGCGAGACTGCGTGCGTGCGTGCGTGCGTGCGTGCGTGCGTGCGTGCGTGCGTGCGTGCGTGCGTGCGTGCGTGCGTGCGTGCGTGCGTGCGTGCGTGCGAGAGTGCCTGCATGCGAGAGTGCGTGCGTGCGTGCGTGTGTGCATGCGTACGTGCATTCATGCATGCGCGCCTTGTGGGGTTGCACATGAGAGTGCACATCCCAAAAGCACTTGATGTTCACTGCTTTGATAAAGTCAGCCAACAAGAAACTTTTAAAGCATTGACTACCGATGACTCCCCTTGACGTATTGTTCGCAAAAATCAAAAAAAAATTGGGGGTTTACATGGCTTTTTTTGGAGTTTTACTCTTGTCGGAACTATCAAAAAAATTCGGCTACGGCGACATCGACGTCGGAGCCGCCTGATTTGCTGAAAGTAAAATGCTACATGTCTGGGCGGTCAACTTTCACCATTATAGCGAATCTCTCCGATGAGCGGTTGAAGCGCCTATAGGTGACAAAGTTTTGGCCAAAAAAACGGCTATGTCCAAAAAATCGGGCCAAATCGGCCATAACTCAAGATTGGAATCGACTAGGAGCAAATGCATTGGAGGTCGAAATTGCCATCATAGACTGTGTATCCATGCCAAGTTTGAGCCCAATCGCTAGCGGCGTTCGGGAGCGGCGGTCCAAAAAAGTGGCAGAGAACAAGAAAAAAAGAACCCGCGTTTCCACAACATTTTCGGAGGTATCGCTCCCTTGCAGCAAAGCAAGGAAACGCGTTATGGCGCGTTCGACGCCCCAGAAGAAGGCGGTTTATTTGAGCCATAACGCGCTGAAATCCGTTCAGGCAATCAAAAGTTATAGGCGATCGAAAATTCAAAAATCCGCATTGAGAAGTCGTCACATATTAGGGTTGTACGCTGACGCGTACACCCTGATTAATGGACCCTTTTTTCAGTAACAGCAGTCACAATGAAATGGAAACAGCGCACATAACACGTCAATGGAGCCAATTTACACTACAGCAAAAAACTCGCGCACGGTACAAGTGTCGGCAGTTATTAGTCGCGACGGCCTTGGGAGGGCCACGCTTGTCCTTCTGCCCAATGGGAGTGTCCTTCGCCGAATTTGGTATCGGGAACAGGCTCACACGGGCGCCGATGCAGGCTACCTGCTTGCAGAAGAACTTCAGGAAGGAGGGACAGCTGCACGAAGCTGTGTGCCAGCTCTCATCGAAAAGGCGCACTACCCTACCCACATGGACGTGGGTGGAACAGGCCCTCCAGTCGGCCAGCGTCTCCCAGCGTACGTCGGCGGCTAGCTGCCGGTAGTGGTGGAGACCTCGTTGTTGTTGAGGACCAGTGAAACAAACAGAGAAACAGAAGACAAACAGAAAAAAGGCAAACATAAAAATTCATATAAGCTATCTGAAAACCCCGATAAGCGCCAAACGCGACCAAGCGAAGAGTCGGACGCAGATTGCGCAGCTGGAATTGAAGAGTTGTGGGAAAAAGGCGATAGCAGTGCTGGGATCGGTTGTAATGCTTCTCCATTTCCAGCCTTGACTGCGAAAAGTGGTGTTGTGAAGTGACTTCGTTAGTATTAAGGGGCGGATTTTATTTTTTATATCTTGAAATCTTTTATTAGGGGGCGCTTATTAAAATAGGGAATATGACATAATTAGGGGGCCAGGCGCGTTTATTAGGGGACTAATGTCTATTTGATAGTGGGTAAACAGATTATTTAGCGGGTGCGTTTTATTAGTTGGCGCATGTATTAAATTAGAGGGTCAGAAATTATTTTTAGAGGGTCATAAACGTTAACTTTAGGGGGTCGAAAATATTATAGTCCATCGAAACGATCTCTCTGAGCACGAGCCTAATGTAGATCTCGTTGAGTATGAGATTGTTGATGGAATAACTGATGGTGATCAGCACGACTGTCGTCGAAAAAATCTTGCCGACCGAAAATAGCAAGGAAGGAAATCTAATCTCAAATCTTGCAGACGAAAGGCAACTATTTTTATCTGAGACCGCACCTCGTCTGGCTCAACGATTTCCGTGACGATTTTCAGCGTCGCGCCCCCCACCGACGTCATGGAGTCGAAGAGGATTTTAAAATAGATCTAAAGCTTCGAGTCTGTGCTATGTACATCATCAGTTCCGTTGGCGCAGGTGCGTGCCTGCGCTGTGTCGTTGGCGAGCGCCATGGTGAGTGCGGAGCCGACGGCGGAGCAGCTGCCGACGAAGACGAGCGTCGAGTAGCGGCACCTCAGCACCTTCCGCAGCAGCAGTGCGCCCAACAGCTCGCCGAACAGAACTGCGCCAGCCATGGGTTTCTTCGCCGTTCTATCGTTAGGCGGCTGATGATGACGAAACTCACAGGCAAAGTTGAGCATCGCTCTGTAGTTGGCGCGGTCTTGGTTCGTCCACTCGAACGGCCGACGCAGCGTGTACGTGTCAATGAACTCTGAAGAGGTGTAAATATTGTGCTGCAATACAGCGCAAAGAAAATTTAAGGGTTGGGAGCGTGTAACTCAGAAGACCAACCATAGAGTCTTGTTCAGTTCAAGCTGTTCTTCCACTGCTTTTCCAACTTTTTTTTTGGTTACAAACAACCCTGGTTACAACGGACAACAAATATACAAATCCAGGTTACAATGACTCTTGTAGGGATGTCCTACTCAGATGATCATAAAGCACATTACCGTAAATCCTCCAATAGTGCCCCCGGGCACTGTGTTTTCAACCTCTCTTTGTCAGGGAGCACTATTGAAGGGAAGCCCACATTTGGACGCAGGCTTCTGTCGTTTCAACCTCGACATTGGTTAACCCTCAAAATTATCTCAAACCTCAGGGGTGCTTTTACCAAGAGCAATTTGTGCGTGGAAAGGCGATTGTGACGTCAACTAAATGAGTTCGTAGCCAGGAAACACACGAGAGAAATGTGAGCTGTGAGCTACATACTGTATACAGCGAGCAGCGGCAATGAGCGAATGAAAACTTTTTCGTGAGCCAATGGAGATTTTGTGTGGTGATTTGTGGTTACTATAGAAGGCCGCAGTTTGGCTCATTGGTCAGACTCTGACGAACCTTCTTCGCAGAGTGTGACAGCCATCTCGGTTACGCGTTGGAAGACGGCCAGAAGGAGTATGGCTCGTCGGTAGCGAGGCCGCGGACGGAACAGAGCCCTGGCGCCGCCCAGCAACTGACGACCAACGTGCCTCAGTGCGCGATCCACAGACCAACTGCGTGCGACGCCAACCCGAAGCTTCTGGCCACTCGCGGCAACCCTAATGGGCCACCAATGTCTTCTCGTCACCACTACTTATGTATCTCTGTGCTCGATGACTTTTAAAGGTGTTCGCCAGAGCTGTAACTGACCATCGAAGCTCGAGGGGTGGGAGGGGGGGGGGTGAATCTGAGGATTTCTGAAAGTCAAGAGGGGGTGACCTGCACGTTATAATTTTGCAAACTACTTGGTTTGCTCGTTCTCAAGCCAAGTTCTCAAGTACAATGTTCCTAGAAGGCGTCAAAATCCCTTACTGGCCCATATTCAGCAGGGGTAACCTGCATATCAGTGCCCCTGGACTCAGACTAAAGCTAGAAGCTAGGCGGGAGTTAGTCCTGCACTTCATGCAGGATCGCCTAGAGCTGGTAGAGGGTGACGTACACCCCCTACCCAGCTACACCTATGGATTGTTCGCATTTGGGAGTGGTACGGCAGCGAGTTTTTTTATATATTTATAACATTGTAACTTGTACTGTAACTCGCTGGTACTCGTAACATTCCAATCGTAACTCGTAAAATAGCAAAGAAGGCGGCTCGACCACTTGAGCAGGTTGGGCAACTGTTTCGCTCACGAGTTGGTCGGTCTCATGGGTGCGACGTCTTTGAGTTTGAAGAGCGTGGCGAGAAATAGGCAGAGCATTGCAGCGTTGGAGCAGAGCAGCGTCGCGGGCACCGTCCACTCGCCGAACAGGGAGAACGCGTAGCCGGCCAGGGAGTAGCCAGGCGTTAAACCAGCCGAGAAGAGGAGACCTGAAAGACGCGGGCGCGGAATTTTGGTAACAACTGCACGCGCTCTGGCCTTGGCAGCAGGCCCAGCAAACCCGACACAAGAATGCAGCGCTCACCGTAGATGACGTATCTGGGAAAGAAGAGATCTCTGCCTCCAACGCGAGAGGTGTCGCTGAGATAGGCTTCGTTGGTGGGATAGCTTGACTCTTCAACAGATTTCAGGAGAGCACTGGCGTAGACTGGACCGAGGCCGAGTGGCGTGGCCACGTCGGCGCTCGACGCGAGCCACTGCGCGATCGCGATGTGCAGCGCGCAGGCTCCCATGCCCGCCAGTATGAACGGCTTCCTTCCGATCTCGTCCGAGTAGGAGCCTGCGCATGCTCGAGATTGTCTTGAGGGTCCTTCTGTTGCGAGCTCGCGTGCGTATTGTACCAGCGAGGAGCGGCAGGAGCATGTCGAACGGGTACCTGACGATCGTCCTCCACTGCGAGACGCCGGCCAGTGCGCGGCCCAGGAAGTGGTCGCGTTCGACGACTGACGCGTTGGCGAGCGCTGTCGCGGCGTGCATCTGCTCGACGCGACTCTCGATCAACTGGGGATAGAAGACGTAGACGGGAGCGAACAGCAGCGCCCAGACAAACGCGACTCGCTCCACGTTCGTCGCCCGCAACACTACCGCCGCCTCGCGCAGCGCCTTCGTCAGCACCTGCCCACCACGCATTGCCGTGGACAAAAGAGAGACCGAAGTTGTCAGTAGACGTCTTGCTCGCAGAGGTTGTTGACGTGACGCGCGGTCGTACACAACGGAATGTATATGTCGTAGGGAGAAGAGGAATCCCGGGAGAAGACTACCCTTATCTTGGTAGTTGATCTAAGCGCGCGGCTCTGTCTGGCGCGATCTGCCTCCTTTCTGTCTGCGGCCGACCGCCCCCTCCCCCACCGTGTGTGTGTGTGGGGGGGGGGTTATACAATGTACCGTCTGCATCACACGCCCGGCCGGCGTTGCAATGGGTTTGGTAGAAGTCGGGCGCCGCCTGTCAAAAACCATCTCATCGCTTGCGCCCAAGTGCAATGGGGACACGCTCGCGCGCTTTGAAAATTTGGCCTACGTAATGACGTTCTGCAGTGCGCGCACATACCTACATACCAAAGTATGCCTCGTATGCCTGGTATGCCCTCTGGATGATCTGGCATGCAAATTCTAAGAACTCTGTATTTCTTTGGAATTTAAGCTTTGCTTACAAAGAAGAAAACAGAAAGCACCCCCCCCCCGCTCTCAGTCGAGTGGTTCCAAACAGTGTCGCATAATAACGCGGCCAATTCCGTTTCGCTCCAAATGCTGGCACTGCGATCTCGGCTTCATCGTTTTATTTCTCGAAAATATTTTCTAACCCTTGGACCCTCACCGAATGCAATGTTACTGCCCCCTAAATAAAACTATTTCCCTCCGTTTTATTCGGGCTCGTCGTTCATCGCCCACATAAGGCGGCGTAGCGTAATGTTCTCCATACTGGCTTTCCGCTTAAAACTGCTCAGCTTCTTCGAAAACGGAGGGATCCGAACAAAATAGAACCTAGCATGCATACCATTTCTTGACCACAACTACGGTACTTTGACCCTGTAGGTAAACAAATTCAGCCACCTTCTTGCTCTGGACCACCCAAAATGGGCAATTTACCCCCCCCCCCTCGGCTACAGTACAGGTATAATTAGTGCCTCCCCTGGCCGGCCAATTTTGGAGGATTTACAGCATACCGTATAACGTAACAGTTCAGCGTGCATGCACTGCCAACGTTGTCCGGCAACACGATTCAACGTAGCGCCGACAGCATAAAACACGAGCACGCAAAACATGTCTATCAGGTTTCATTTGATGTCCACATTTTGTAGTACATGCCACCACCACTGAGCAGTTCTCCGTGAGTGCCTGAACATCCCGAGCAATGTTTTGTAGAGAGCAGCGCATCAACTGGTTGATGTTTGTCACCTCTCTCGACGACGGAGCCGTTGACGAGCACCAAAATCTCATCGGCCGTCTTGATGGTCGACAGTCGATGCGCCGCCGTGACGCACGTCAACTCCTCTTTGATCCTCGTCAGCGCCGACTCCACTATCTACAGCAAATTTTCTTACGTGTTCGGCAACGTAATGTACTGTACGTGCAAATTTAAAACACTCATTTCTTTGTTGCCGCCCCCTGCACCCTTCAAATCAATCTGGCGCACCTGCTCGCTGTCTGCGTCGAGGGCGGCGGTGGGTTCGTCGAGCAGGAGGACGCGCGGTCGGCGGACGAGCGCCCTCGCGATCGCGACGCGCTGCCGCTGCCCGCCCGACAGCCTGCCCCCGCGCTCGCCCGCCTCGCTCTCGTAGCCCTGGCAGACGCACGCAGCAGGAGCGTTGGCCACCGTTCCCCTTGAATTAGCAATACACAACACAAGCCTACATGAGGCAAGGAAACGATGAAGTCGTGGATGGCGGCGTCCTTGGCGCAGTGGAACACTTGGTCCATGGTCCACTCGTCGTCCTCCAGCCCGTAGACGATGTTCTCGAGTATCGTCCCGGAGAAGAGGATGGGTTGCTGCAAGGGGCGGCGTTTTGGTGTTAGTGTTAAAGTTGGACGAGACACGAAAGCGCAGAACCTGTCCCACTGCCACGACATTCTGCCTTAGATGACGGATGTTGAACTCTGTAATGTCGCGACCGTCCAGCATGATTGAGCCTTCCGTTGTCTCCCTCAATCGCTGCAGCAGTTGCAACGCCGTACTTTTACCACTGCCCGAAGGCCCCACAAGTGCCAGCGTCTCACCTGGGCCCCTGAAACAAAAGTGCAGGCCAGTAAAATACTGATGTATATGGTAGGTGCATTTTTAAAACTATCGAACACTGCAAAGTTCAAGTCCCGCAATGCAGGCGCGTCTGGTCGAGCGGCAAACGTAAAAGTGACGTCTCGCAGGGAGATCTCACCAGTGATCGGCCAAAAAAAAACAATGAAATGGCAACTGCCGAGGTTTGTGCGATGCCTTCAACAACCGGCGAAGCGCCCTCGTCCGCCAGGCAATCGAGCTCTGGTTCTGCCTTGAGGTACTTGGCCACTGAGCCAACGTCTACGATTGCCCTCGAAATGTCCATGGTGATAATATTGCCGCCCACCGAGTCCCACATGTCGTCCGTCAGCATGAACAATCTAAAATGTATGCAGTTGTTTAATAGAAAGACTCTGAAACACAACTGCTACCAACATAAACGCTGCCAGTGGACTCATAAGCTGGTTGGAGATGAGGTAGTAAGCAACCTTGACCATCAGGGCGGTGTGCAGGTGGGGAATGGCTTCTGCGAAGGCAGAGAAGAGATAGGAAATAACGATCTGTTTTGCGTAAGCTCTAAAAGCAGAAGAATGCATTAGCATCAATATTAGCATAGCATGGCAGGTATACGTACACAGTGATTTGCTGCTGGCATTGCTTGTATTGCGCAACAAAACTGTTCTCCAGAACGAGTGCTTGAACCGTTTGAACACTGGCCAAGGCTTCGCTTGAAATCTGCAACATGCAAAATGCCGTTCTCGTCATCGGTTCGAGGTCCCTCCTTCGACCGTACCTTGCCAGCTTCCATCTGAGGCCCGCGGGCTTTCTTGGCCATGAGGAAGCCAATGTAGGTGCCCAAGAGACCCACGCAGGCGTAAATGGGCAAGAGAATGACGTTGACCAACGTGTACCATACATTGACGACCAAGCTGACCACGACATTGCCACCCAGTTGCAACACGGGCAGTGCCATGACCAGTGTGTCGTTTTGCAGCACCTGTACGTGCAATTCCGAGGATGTATTGCAGCGTGTGTTGCTTCGATAATGTGGAAATACCTAGACGCTTTGTCAAAATTGTAGAAACGTATGAAGGTGTGGGAACTGGGAACCAAGCATTGTCACTTGTCATACACTACAAGTCAACCTTGCAGAATCTCCCAACGTTGGCTAGGCTACAGCCAATATTGGCTCACTGATGTGCATCATTCGGTCGTCTCTATATGTAGCTATTAGATACCATAAGCTACCTATTGAACCCACCTTATAGACTTTCCCAATATTCTTCGTGAGAACGTTTGATAATATGCCTGGATCGTTGCCTGGCTGGTCGAAAAAGGACAAGTTGTTCTTTAATAAGTGCTTGAACGTTTTCGTCTGCAGCAGAACCGAACCATAGCTCGCAAAACCCGTTCCAGCGGCCGCCTAGTCGAGTGATCAGAGCGCTGCGCGTTTGAAAAAAATTCTCACTACAAATTTCTTACGAAGCCTGTGCCACCGATGACGCAGCCGACGAGTGCCAACGCAGCAAAGATGGCGGCCATTCGCGTGAGATGACCATAGAGCAACTGCACGGGCTCTGCCATATACTGAAACATTTAGTAAAGGGAAACCGCCCAGACGACAGTGACAAGCGGTCGTTTCCAATGACGCACACATACCAGAAGCATGTAGCCAGCCAGAAAGAGAGTGGCGATCTGCGAGAACGCCAAGAGCATGGCGAACAGAAAAGCGACGACAATTGATGTCGTGCAACGCCCGTCCGAGAGAAAGAAAGACAGCATGCCTTGAAAGCCTTTCTTGGCCTCCTGAACAACAGAACGGTCATTTGGAGTGTCGTTCGGGTGTTGAGCACCTCTAACTCCTCTCCCTCCAGAGACACGGAGGACGAGGAGTCGCTGCTTGCAAGGCTGGCCACTGTCGGTCGACGTCTGCGACTGATGCTGAGAAGAGAGCCTGTCCTCGATGCAGACCGTTGCAAATGCTTGCCCAATGCGTCCTCTGCGATGCTTGAAACGAAAACACAATTCCAGTACGAAGTTCTGGAGCGTCACCGACGTCATCTAAACCTAGAGCAGCTTGCGACAGACACCCCTCTTGATCGGGGTGTTCGCGAGGCGGTGCCGACTTCCAAGTCTGAATCTTGCACCATCTTGCAGTAAAGTCCCTTGAGAGCCATCAGATCTTCGTGGGGTCCCGCCTCAACCAAGCGGCCTTGCTTCAGCACCAGAATCTGGTCGGCTGATCGCACCGTCGATAGGCGGTGGGAGATCGTTATCGTCGTCACGTTCTTCGTGGCCCGAAGATGCGAATAAGAAATTTTGGTGCGATCAGCTTGCGTGTCAAGTGGCTTTTGGCTGTCCTTACTGCGCGTATTCCGCTCAAGATCTTTTCTTCGGCGTCGGGGTCGAGTGCGGCCGTCGCCTCGTCGAAGATGTAGAGGTCGGGCTTGCGGACGAGCGCCCTCGCGAGCGCCAGCCGCTGCTTTTGACCTCCTGACAACTGGGCGCCGCTTCTTCCCACTCGCGTCTCGTAACCCTAAAGAGTGCAGTAGCGTGCAGAAACAGCAGAGCCAAAGAGTTACTTTGGTCTCAGCGGTGTCCCATACTCGTAACTTGTCAGACTGTTAACAAAACAAAAAAAACACTCACGTTGTCCATGGCGAGCGCGTCGACGTGCAATCCCGCCAGTTTCGCTGCATCTATGACTTGGTCGGGTGTGGCAAGCGGATTGCCCAGTCGAATGTTCGAGTCTATGGTGCCATCAAAAACTTGTGCGTCCTGAGAGACGAGGCCAACTCTGGCTCGCCAGCTCTTCACGGGCACCCAAGCGAGAGGCTTGCCGTTCACCAAGATCTACATAGATACTCAGCAGAATTTCTCCACGCTTGAATCAAAGAGTTGCTGGACAGTCCACCAACCTTTCCTGACAGGATTGGAAAAAAGCGCATGAGAATAGCGGTGAGCGTAGACTTGCCAGCGCCACTGGCGCCCACAACGCCCACATGTTGGCCAGGTTGGATTGCGAAGGACACGCCGTCTAACACCTGATGGATTAAATTGGCAATTTAAATATTAGTAATTGTGTTCGTTAAGTTTACGCTCACTTTCACGTCTGGTCTGGAGGGGTAGCAAAAGGTGACGCTGTCGAAGTGAATGCCCACTTTTCTGCCACCGACATCGATGTGATCGTGGTCAGGCAGCGCCCTCGCGTCGACTTGCGGCGTCTAAACCTGTTTCTCAAGTCACAGAACAAAAAATTGCAGCTCCTGACAAACGCACGTGGTTGAAAATCTCGCTGACTTGATCCAGCGTCGTGAACGCCGCTTGAATGACGTTTAGGTTGATGGCGACACCCGGAAGTGTAACGAGGGCCACTGCACAAGCAGCTACCACCTGAATACCCACCCGAACCAACCATGTAAGTATTCCTACATATGTACATAAGGGGGTATCACAAGCTCACCGTGTAGTACGCGCCCCGCGTTGCCAACTCGTTGTCGTGGATCAGATACGCGCCCCAACTAGAGAATATGGCGGGGATCGTCACAAGCACGATAAACGACTGAAAAACAAATTTGCGCAAAACACACAAGGCGACGACTGCAAGGGCGGCAGGCATCGTGAAGGATCCGATGCCAAATCGAACTGCAAGCGCCCAGTTTTTGTTCTTCATGGCACTGAGGTGGCGCTCGTTCAGGTTTTTCAACCTGAACAGCGTTCTCTCTTGCGTATCGACAAGCGATTTTTCGGTTAGATTTAGAGAATATGAAATCCAGTTTGCCAACCTCTCGATGGATCGGTTCTGGCCGTTCAGCGAGAGAACGGTGGCGATGTTGGCGAAGACCTCCTCTATGTGACTGCCGACAGCCGTATTCGCCGCTCGCGCCTCCCTCGATTCCATTGAATTTTTCTGGTTTTTACCGATGTTTTTACAACGCACTCCGCGTGGCAGCGCGGACAAAGACGAAATGGCGCGGGCACCTCGTTGAGCCAGAGGCCGACGCCGACGGCGACGAGGAGGGGCAGGACGGTGCCGACAGTCATGAGGGGGTTCAGATAGAGGGCGACCGCGAGGCAGCTGAGGAAGCCGCCCACGCAAGAGAGCACTTCGTGTAGGTCCTCGGTCACCACCTCCAGTACGCGCTCCGTGTGACTGAAGGCGGCACCATTGATTGATTGCCATTGGAAACTTTGTGGTGAAGCACATTGCGCAAGGTCTAGTACAATCAAGCACCGACTCTGATAAAACGGTCGTGAAGTCGCCAGTGGTCTTGTTGGCCAGAAAGGAGATGTCCGAGTTGAGCAGGCGGCTGAACAGCTTCTCGCGGAAGTTTCTCACGATGCGCAGACCAGCTATACCGATGGCTGCGTTCTGAAAGCGAAACAATCGATTGATAGCGCTATGTAGATGAGTGGTGCGGCGTCAAGCGACGGCGTGGGGCGCACGCCCCGCACCGAGAATGCGACGACGCCGAGCTGCAGGGCAGTGAGCAGAAGGTACTGCAGACTGAGGGCGGTCGTCTCGTCTGCCAACAGCGAAATTATTGTGCCGTCCGTGCTGTTCGTCGACTCTCGGCCGCGAACCTGTGCGCGCAAGCGTGT
This sequence comes from Paralinhomoeus sp. GSCO2_6, assembly GCA_030248085.1. Classification (NCBI taxonomy): domain Eukaryota; kingdom Metazoa; phylum Nematoda; class Chromadorea; order Monhysterida; family Linhomoeidae; genus Paralinhomoeus; species Paralinhomoeus sp. GSCO2_6. The sequence continues at coordinate 75,228 of JASAMY010002161.1, read as the reverse complement.
GTGCGCGTGCGTGTACGTGCCTGCGTGCGTGCGTGCGCGTACCATGGCGCGCAAATAGACTTCGGCGGAGACGCCGATGAGGTAGATCGAGTAGGCTTGCACGAGACCAGTCGAGACGCAGAGCAAGAGACCAATAGTGTACGCGAGCTTGCTAATCCAGTCGGCGTCTTTGAACTGAAGCGAGGCCATGAGTAACGCACGCAAGAACGACTGCGATACAAGCATTGTGTGGTGCAGCAAAGAATAAACGTGTACCAAGTCCAGAATTGTGTACGATCCGCCATCTTTTCCCTTGATCAGTGGCCTTCGCAGAGGCTCTACTGCACTGCTGAACAATAGAACAAAAATATGTGTGTTGTATGTTGGTCAGTACAAAATCGTGCAACGTTAAATTTCCAACTAATTTTTTGGTGGGCGCCAGCTCAGCAGGCTCCGTCGCTCGTCTATAGAGGCCACCATTGCGAGCTCACAAAGCTCCCAATCTATTAAATCAACCACAGGTGTCGCTGTATCGGCGCATTTTTAATTGTGTTTTTATCACTGGAACGTTTAAAATTTGAAATCGAACTTTTTTGATCTTTCTGCATTGAGAATGATGGCACAGCGCACAGCAGTTTGAAGCTATAATGAACCTGGCGCGGACAATAGAATCCTAGTGTTCCGGGGCACACCCTTTAAAATATGTAAATATACGAATATCTATACGCGTAAGAAATGCACAACAATTTAAAATGCGCCGCAACTGCGATAGAGTCAGTATCGTCGTCGCCGTATTCAACACCACTACAGCCGTGGGGACCACGTGTGGACGTACAGCGTTGGCTGTGTACGTTTACACACGAGCAAACAATGGTATGTCGCGGGGTCGAGCCAGTCACATGGAAGGACATGGTTTGGAGATTGTATCTCATCCGCTGGCATTGCGTGCGGTCAGACTGGCTGACTTGCAGGCGCACGCGCAGTGTAATAGTCTACACTGTACGGCAGTGGCCATTAAACGGAGTCTCTCTGCGTCACCTCTGCTCCTGAGTTTCCATCTCCTTGCCCTGTCTGCCTTGCTTGACGATGCTGGCGACCCTGTTCAGCAGAGAGGAAGGGTGCAGCGACTCACGCTGTTGTTCTTGGAACTTGAAGGCACACGCGCACTTGTGTGGTACAAAGTGCGCGACGAAGCGCACAGCTTGTGGCTCGAGGTCCTTGTCAACACATATTCTGCGCACTTCACGCGCTGGTACTTACGCGTATGAGAGACGGACTCTTATCTGTATATCGAGTAAGGAATATCTAAAAGCGGTTAGACGCGCTGCTGCCCAAATGTTGCCAAAGCAACAGCGTTTTGGACTTTGCTGCGTCGTCGCATTCGCTGCGTGTGTTGGCTGTGATTTGAATCAGACGTGCCGCAGCGTTTCCACCAGTGGGGTATCCAAGCCCAGAGGGCAAACGGCCCCTGGGAACCATCCTCACCCCGCAATCTTTTGGAGCACGAACTTGTTAACCTGTTCCTGCCCCGTTTACAATCCGTTCTACTCAACCTGAACCTGATGCAAAACTGATGCAAACAGTATTCAATGGTCAAATCTTCGCCTGCGTGTTTTGTCGAGAATGAACTTATCATGATTTGATAGAGCTGAATTTTGTTTTATTGTTTTTAATCGAGGCGAATTTCATCACTTTCATCTCACTTCTAAGCAAACAATGCTGCCGTCGTAGCGTACTCATTCTTCGTCCAAGTGCGGCGGTCGCCCAAGTGCGGCGGTCGGATTCGAATTTGTGTCGTCTTATAGCGTACGAACTGTAGCGTAATCACTGTAATGTACCGGCATAAACCAAATACGGTATTGACAGCGTACGGTAGATATAGGCAGTGTTCGAATCAGCTTGTGCAGTATTCGAATTTACATGCATCCCAGAAGTTTTCAGAACACTGCACTGCAGTATCTGCCGTCGTAACCATACAGCTGCAATTTCTGGATATGCACCGTACGTCTGGGCAACCAACCGCCGTTCACAAACTCCAAAACGCTAACTTCTTCTTTTTAAAGAGGAACGAAGACATTCTTCCTTTTGTTGGCGCATCATCAGCAGACTAACAGCTAACCAGCTAACCGAGATTGCTTACAAGTCTTCAAAATGTGACCAAAGCCGAATATCATCGTTGATTCACATGCATGCGAGGTTGCTTCCATGATGGCTCTAGGCAACGTGCTACGAGCTGGTGGTCGCTTGCTTGCATGAGCATGCGGCAACGCCAAATACGGCACTCCACGGTGCCAAACAGCTGGTAGACGCATTGGTCGCCGGTAGAAGCGCCGAGTGGAACGTATCGTAGTCCAAATGTGTCACAGTGGCGCTGTCGACGCCATCGCTGTCAACAGATTCTGGGCTCGGTCAATGCAGGTGTTCAGCAGCTGCACCGCGCTGAGGCCGATTCCCTTCTCGGCAACTACGTCTTCTTCTTCTTCTTCTTCTTTTCTGGAGCCGGCTCCGACGGCGACCACGACGGCGGCCGACGCCGGAGCAGAGAGCGTCCGCGCTGGGGCACTATAAACTCACTCAGATGGCACCTGCATCATCCACTCATCTAATACAGGTGGCCGCAACTGCGCCTAAGTCTAGACGGCGAGATAATAACGGATTGAAATTGATAAACGCCCGCCCCCCTAAGCACGCATTGGGACGATTGATGTGGCTGTCTCACACTGTCTCGCTTCAAATTCGAATACTTCACTATGTCCAACTTACTGCCTTAGCGTGTTTACGTTCGAACGTCGCGCTCATTCTGTAGACTGCGGACTGAAGCTACAGTATCCGTGTCTACGACTCGAAAAAAGTTGGAAATTGCTGACAGTAATTTTTCGCGAAAGTCATGGGAAGTCGCGTCTATATGGGTCGATTGCCGTACCGCGCGGGCGAGCGCGACATTGAGCACTTTCTGCGCGGCTACGGCCGGGTTCGCGACGTCCAGATCAAAAATGGCTTCGCGTTTATTGTAATTTTTATTTCCATTTTATTGGCAATTTGCTCACTGGGCTGAACTTTCTTTTTAGGAGTTCGAAGACTCGAGAGACGCCGACGATGCCGTCTACGACCTTCACGGCAAGGAAATTCTCGGCGAACGGTGGGCCTTGTGGAGTTGGTCAAATTTTTCGAAATTTCGAAAAAAAAACAGCAAAATTCAGCGTGACCCTCGAGATTGCGCGCCGTCCGCCGAAGGGCTCGGACTTGCGCCGCGCCTGGGACCGCGGCTTCCGTCCCGAGCACTCGCTCGACCGCAGCAGTCGCTACTCGCGTCGCAGCCGCAGCCCATCGCCAAGATACGGAGGTGGCGGTGGCAGACGCGGCAAGACCTAGTGGGTTTTCAGCACAGATTATCAGAGAAATGTATGTTTGATGGAGAGCGCGCTTTTAGCCAGACCCGCTACCGCCTGCTCGTCGAGAACATCAGCAGCCGCTGCAACTGGACGGTAATTTCATTGGCGGTTTTTGCGTGCCCCTCGGTTGTGCCCTCTATCCGACGGTTGACTGACTATCCGACGCGACGCTCGCCCGCCGCCACAACGAAAAGCGTTCCTCCACGCGCACGCACTGGTCGTCGAGCGGCAGAGGAAGCAGAGACTCGGCCAAGAAAGCAGCCGTCGGTGTAGTGCGCCGGCCACTCGCTCCAGCCGGCTTTCGTCAAGTCGTCGTCGTACTCGTCGGAAGCTTATCGCAAAAATGTGCATGCGTGAAACGCGGCCCTGTCAGCAAGTCGCGTTTGGCTGTCCCTGGCAAATGGTCAAACCCCTCCTATCCCCCCCCTCCAGCCGTTCATTGGCCTGCGTTTCACGTGTGCCTCGGAGCACCGAGTAGCTCACGCGTTGTGTGGTTCCGCCCTGGCTGAGAGAGGGCCGCGTGCATAGGACGACGCGTGAGGCGGCGACGGCGGGCGTTCGGCGTTCGATCGGTGAGGCGCTGGCGTGGCGACGCCGGTCGCCGGGGGTGGCGTGTCGTTGTTTGGGCGTCGTCGTCGCTCGAGCCGCTCTCTCGCCCGCCCGCCCGCGTCACGGCGGCGTCGGCCGACTCAATCGCCCTGGCCGCTGCCCGAGAATTATGCCGAGCTCCGCGTTTCAGGACCTGAAGGACCTGTTCCGCACCTCGGTCGAGGTCACCTACGCCGACGCCAACAGGACGCGCCGCAACGAGGGGTCGGTGTCCTTGCGTGCGTCTGTTCGTGTGTACACACTTTCCTTCCGGTTGCAGGGTGATCTGTTTCGAGAACCGCAAGGACGTGGAGTACGCGCTGGAGAAGTTCCAAGGCAAGGAGCTGCTGGGTCGGCCCATGAAGCTCATCGACGACACGCGCGAGCACACCATGTCGCGGTCGCCCTCGCGCTCCCGCAGGTTGCCTCTTTTTGTGCGCGTCCAGCGCTGCGCGGTCGACAGTCGCTTGTCTAGTCGCAGTCGCAGTCGTGACCGCTCCCGCTCCAAGAGCAAGGACCGCGAGCGGAGCAAGTCGCGCGACCGCGCCGGGTGCGCTTCTTTGGCGCTCCTGCAAGTATATGCGTGTGTGGTGCATCCGTGTCCGCTCTCAGTTCCAAGGAGCGAGAAAAGTCTAAGGAGAAGGAGGAGGAGCGCAAGCCGACGAAGGCCGAGGGGGCGGACGAGTCGAAGGAGCGCAAGGAGCGGAGTCGCTCGCGGTCGCGCTCGCGCAGTCGTAGCGCCGACGACAAGAAGGCGGCGCAGAAGACGGAGGAGGACGACTCGACGAGGGTCGACAAGAAGCGCAGCGCGAGTCGCGACGACTCGCGCTCGCCCTCGCGCTCTCCCGACCGCAAGCGCACGAGGAAGTCGCGCTCGGCCTCGCGGTGAGCTCTTCGCGGCCACACTCACTCCCCCCCCCCCCCCAGCGAGCGTTCCTCGATGCATGCGCAACAGCACGCACACCTGCCCATTTGAAGGGGGGGGGGGGGGCCAATGGTGGGATTGTGAAAACGGCAAACAGCTTTTCCTCCCGAGACCTTTTTCAGTTTTTGGCTGGAAAGTGCATGGGCTGGGTGTTTACGCCCTAGTCCGGTTCTATCCGCATTTTACTCCGAAAAACGTGAGATTTTGATTCCCTCCGATTCCCCCCTCCCCGCCCCCTCTCCAAACTTTTCATCCGGCCCAATTTCCGTCTAATGCGTCTTATGGCCACACGTCTGTTGCAGCAGCGCCAGTCCCGCGGGCAAAGACGAGGACGACAAGAGATCGAACGGCGTCAAGGCCGATGACTAGGCTTTGTCCCCCCCCACGACGCGCCAGGCTTTTTCCTTTACTTTTCTTTCTTTCTCGGTTAGCCGCACCGTTTGTCGTCGCGAGAGGAATGTCGGCGCCCACTAAGCGTTGTCGTAGTGTAGCAGTGGTGGTTGTGGTGCGCTGCGTTCGCCATGTGGCGGAGGAGAGCGTCGTCGTCCCCATAGCATTCACAGGCAACAGCGCCGCCACTGTTGGTCGTCTTTTCGTCTTCTTTTCGTATAGTAGGACATGTAGAGAAGCGCGTCGGTCCCCCCCCCCGCCCGCGCAACCCCCACGTGCGTGTTGAAGAAGTGACGCGACATTTGAGCGGACGACCTGGCAGTCGCCTTGTGCGGCGGACTCACCACGACACGCACCAGTAACCTGTAGAATTGAGCGCCCAGCGGCGAATTACGTACGAGCGGGAAAAAATTTTACGCTGCTTAAACTTCAGAAAGCGATTGTTCTGCGTGTGATGAGTCGTACCTACCACTGAAGGGGGCGGATGTGACATGGCCCGGATATCGGGGAAATACAACCCCTACAACTCTCTCAGTCCAGTCTGGTGTTTTCTCCGTGAATGGCTAACTTCGGTTGCAACTCGCGTGGCGGCCGTGTCGTAAAACACCAATAAGAGCCGTAAAGACTGACGAGTAATAAACAGAGCAGTGAGAGCGAGTGGCCCAGCGATGGTGCGCACGTAGTGGGAGTTCGACTCCCGCCACTCTCACTAATCCCTCTTGGGGTAAGAAGGATGAACGCTGTCGTTGTCTCGGTGTAGGGAGGCTTCGGCCCGAAATCTGTGCCAGGTTGGTGGCCCACCTTCACTAACATGAGAGAACGTGGCTGTGATGCAGTGATAATCCGGTGCTTGCTCGTTATTCCCCCAATGTCTGACATTGTCTGCGCCTCCACGATGCGTTGGCATTGCGCCAAATGAACAGCTTCTATTGCCACCTGTAGCGAGCACAACATTGTCTATTTACGTAGGCCAAGTAATTCTGGATGGCTTTATGCGGTTCCTTCATTACACGCAATGCATGATTATGCCCTGCAATACGAATGCTGCCAACTGAATGCCCTGCAATGCTGCGATACGACTCGTTACACGGCCCGCGTGTTGATGCCGACCCAATTTTTCGCCTATGCACCAGCGCAACCTGTTCTCTCCACTGGTCGCGAATAGGCTCAGCAGTGAGATTGTTGTTGTACTCGTGAAAGAGGCGCAACGCATTTTACCATCGTGCGTCGCTGCCTACAACAAGGTAAGAGGCAAAAAGGTTACTACAACAGTGACTAGCTGTCTCCATTAGCTGTCTCAATTAAACACTGTTAGGAGGTCTCCATTATTTGAGGCAATAGGATACCGCTTAAGCGCGCTGAGATTGGCTTCTATTAGGTCATCTTACGTGAGGATCAGTATGGAATTGGCGTACAGATACATCAGACAATGCCGTCAACAGGTAATCAAAAATCAATCACCAATTTTCCACGAAGATCAACCCCCCCCCCCAATACCTGTAACTGGGGAGGGGGAGGGGGGGCTTTCCACCCCCTATTTTTCAACACCCACCAACTCACCCCCCAGAATTTTCCCAAGAGATTTTCACTCTGTCTAAAACGATAAAAGTGAGGAAATGTTGGTGTATTTTCGTGTTATATGACCATAAAACAGCTAAATAACACTGTTTAGACGCTATTTATATCCATTTTTGACGAAAATGTACCAGTATAAGTCAAAGAATGGTCAGCTACCCCCCACTTTTTGCTCCAGACCCCCCAGAATTCGGCCGTTTACCACCCCCCCCCCCCACTCTTCCAGACCCGGTTACAGGTATGCCCCCTGCTGAAGCGTTTCCGACGACCTTGGTGAAGTGGCAGTATTTTTTTGATTTGATTGCTCTTTTGTGGTTCAGCCAGCAGACTACTGGGTCATGTGCGATTCTTGCTGGTCGTGCGCCGGCTGCGACTGTTCCTGCTGCAGCTGCACGCACGACTGCACCCAGAACGACTGCGCAAACTGTGTCAGCTGCGGCGGCTGCTTCTCCCCTCCCACTCCCGACGCTTGCCACTTCTGCGGCTGATCAAGAGAAGAACATCGCTAAAGGCTGATTCACAATTAACGGTCTTCCCATCGGTCTCGGTCTCGGTCTTCTCGCATCGGTCTCGGTCTCGGTCTCGGACTTTTTGACCCATGCCAAATTGACGACGCGTTGCCTCCGGTCTTTCAATGATCTTCGGTTAAATGCGCGCCTTTCAGCGTATTAAAGAGCGTACTGTGGCCCTTGTTTTCGACCTGTTTCATTTTTTATGCGACTTCCGTAGGAAACAAAAAAAGCGCACGCAGTAGACGACGGGAACGCACTACCACCAGACAAACAGACAGACATTGTGCGGAGACGCAGACCGCCGCCAGCGCTTCTGGCCGCCGCCAGGGGCGCGGACGCCGCTACAGGAGCTGTCGTCAGCGCCGCCGTCGACACCGTTGCCGCTGCTGCCGACCGCTGACGCTGCCGCTTTTGCCGACGCTTACAGAAAATGTAGGACAATGCCGTCGTGCCTTGACGTATGCAATGGCGGCGCAGATTTTCCCGCCGCCGTGTCTTTACAGACGTGCAGCCATGCCGCCGCCGTTTTTTTTTGGATTTTTAGTATAAGAGCAGTCGTCAATTATCCAAGGAGACGGCGCCGCCTCCACCTGTTGAATACGACGCATCGTAAACTCTTCCTTGTTTTCAATTTCCTAGTCGCTTTACCCTTACGCGAATACCGACAAATTCTTTGAGAGTGACGGCTATAGTAAAGCGTGACTACGGTAGCGCGCGCGTTCAACACGAGTTCAATGAAGACCGATGAAGACCGGAGCAAATGTTCAAAGTTCCCAACATCGTCGGTCTCGGTCTCGGTCTCGGTCTTCGCATCGGTCTTCGCTGTTTGGCATGGGAAGACCGAGACCGAGACCGAGACCGAGACCGAGACCGATGGGAAGACCGTTAATTGTGAATCAGCCTTAAAGGAGCGCACCATAAACTGGCCCGGAAGATGAGGAACTGTTTGTGATACAAAAGTTGATAAGTACAAACTACGAAAGTATGTACGTAAACCTAGCCTCAAGCAAGCACCAAGCCTAGATTGACTTGTGCCATAAGAACGGAGGGGATTTCCTTTGCAGGAAATTAGCGTTCAGAGCGCAGAACAAACTCCCGCCAAACAATTTGTATAGCCACTGTAGCGCGCACAACACAACATTGTGTACCTATTTAGGCCAACTAATTTCGGGGTGTCTTCATGCAGTTCCTTCGTTACATGCAATGCATGATTATGCCCTGCTATACGAATGCTGCTAACTGAATGCCCTGCAATGCGGCAATACGAATCGTTACACCGCCCGCGTGTTGATGCCGACTGAATTGGTCGCCTATACACCAGCGCAACCTGTTTTCTCCACTGGTTCGCGAATAGGCTCCGCAGAGAGACTGTTGTTTTCCTACGTTTGACTGTTCAAGGAGGTGCAACGCATTCTACCATTGTGTGTCGCTGACTGCAACAAGGTAAGAAGCAAAAAAAGGCGACTACAATCAGGTAAACCGTGATTAGCTGTCTCCATTAGCTGTCTTAATTACACCCTGCTTATTCTCCATTATTCGAAGCAATAGGATACCGTTTAAGCGGTTTGAGCTTTGCTTTTATTAGATTATTTTACGGGAGGATCAGTATGGAATTGGCATACAGATAACAGACAATGTCATCGACAGGATTGTAATCAAAATCAATCACCAATTTTCATTCAAAATCACCCCCCCCCCTTGCTGAAGCGTTTGCGACGACCTTGGAGAAGTGGCAGTATTTTTGATTTGATTGCTCTGTTGTGGTTCAGCGGAGTACTACTGGGTCATGTGCGATTCTTGCTCGTCGTGCGCCGGCTGCGGCTGTTCCTGGTGCAGTTGCACGAGCAGCCAGCACGACTGCGCTAACTGCGACAGCTGCGGCGACTGCGGCTGCTTCTGTCCCGACCCTTGCCACTTTTGCGGCTGCTGAAGAGAAGAGAAGCGCTGAAAGAGCACAGAGAATGAATGTTCGTGACAACGTATAGCCGCAAGCAAGCCCGAATGTCATAAAAGTGTAGTACAGGAACTGTTGAATTTACTGGACTTGTGCGAACAGAATAATGGCGAATAGAAGAACGAGGCTTTCTCCTTTGATGGAAGTTACATTGTAGCTTCGAGAACTTGCAAAAAAGCAGCTGCATGCACAGTGGTGCACGTGGGCGCGAGAAATCAGACCAAATCCCAGTGGCATCAATCTTGTGCTTGACGACGCTCTGTTGCTCTTGTCTCGTCCGTCGTCCTCTGACGTCACATAGACTGGGAGGTTGTCCAAACGCGGACTTTTGGGTGGAAGACTGCTCACAACAATAGTCAAATCTCGTTTTGAAAAGCGAATGACGCTAACTTTCGGTGAATGTCTCCCTCTTGTTTTCTATTTACCCCCCCCCCCCCCCTTCTTCTGTCCGACGCATTAACGTGATTTGCGCGTGGTCGTTGAGCAGGCAGGTGTTGCCCATGTAATACCGCTCTATAATACCGTGCGCTTCTGTGTGACTTGTCGGTTGTCAAGGCTGCAAATGGAGCTGACCATACATGGATAGCTCCCCATGCGGGCAATGTTCTTCTGATTAGTTGAACTGGAGACGACGACTATACGGCTTCACACAGACTTGCCTCATTAGGATTTCCGTGGGTTGTTTATCGAGTATAGGAAGAACTTTTCAGCGCCAAAAAAGAGTGGAAGAATGGGCAGTGGAACGAGCACGGTGGAGAAAAGAGAAAAACAGATTTCAAAAAAGATCGACAAAGAGATCAACCAGCATAAGAGGGTCCTGACCAAAAAAGTTCTACTGCTGGGTAAAAAATTCAATTGCAAACAAGTTTGCGTTGATGTTTTTGGTTTCTTTTTTTTTATTCCTAGGCCCAGCAGAGTCGGGAAAATCGACTGTCTTGAAACAAATGATGTGAGACGTTTGAAAGGTTGACAGTATCAAAAACAGTGTAAACAATTAATTATTTGCAATACCTACAGGTTGTTGAATGAGATGAAGTTTTCTGAAGACGAACTACAACAGAAGGCGCGAACAATTGTGGGGAACTTGATTACCTCTATGAAAACGCTGCTGGAAGCTATGGCCCGGTTTGGGCTTCATTTGGGTGCGTGTTGAGAAGTTGTGTCGTTGTTGTTGTTGTTGTTGTTGGATTAGGGGCAACGCTAGGAGACCGTCAATGGCCCATATAGGTATGTAACATTTATGACGAACTTCCTGTCCAGAGCCGTCAATCAGCCAAAGACCGTCGGAAGAGCGCCATCTACCTATAATCTAGGGCAGCGATGCCACTAGAAAATCCATCGAAAGGGAAGTCCTCGGTCTAGTGGGTCCATCAAGAATCAAACCCAGGACCTTGCGCGCAAGGGCCCAATTTTTTACCACTAGGCCATGCGCTGCCAAAGTTGTGTCGACTCGCTTTCTTTTTACCATTTTTAATTTTTCTGTAGCGCGAGGAGGCAGCCGAGTTCAGAACAGCCCCACCCCACCAGTGCCATGTACATAGGAGAAGCCTGTTTAGAAAAGGGGGGCAGCCACAAACACTGTTGGAAGTCAATTTGAGTTACGTTCCACCCCGAACCTATCCTGTTGAATGTTGAGTATGCAAAGAGACGTTTGAAGACAACAGCTCTAAGTTCAAAGACAGCCAAAGAATTGGGACGTTAGTAGGACCGCCTTCTCCCAGAATCCAACCCTAGCCCTGCATTCGCCAACTTGCAGACGGCAGCTGCAAGGAGAACGCCGAAGCGATTTTGAGCTGCAGCGACGCGTCCAAGTGGTCGGAGATCGAGCGCAAACGGCTGCTTCAGTCCATCGAGATCCTGTGGCGCCAGCCCGCCGTGCTGCAAGCCTACGCGCGCCGCTCCGAGTTCCATCTTATCGACTGCGCCGCATTGTCCGTTGTTCGCCTGCGCGCGTGCGTGCGTGTCCAAAACGGGCGTCGACTCAGCTTTCTGAACAACGCCGAGCGTGTCCTGGACGTGGACTACCAGCCGACGGAGGCGGACGTGCTGCAGTCGCGAGCGGAGACCTGCGGCGCGGTCGAGGTTAACTTTAAGAGGGACGGCATCCAGTACAGGTGTGGTGTGGTGGGTGCGGAGTCGAACGGTGCACTATTACTCGATCATTCCCACATGTGCTGGAATGGGTGCAATACTTCTTTTCATTTTATTTGACACCACTGCACAACGCAAAGCCGAATACAAAAACACGAAGGTCGGATGGGTCCGTGTGACAACGTGGCGGTCATCTTGCATCGCCAGAGAACTGTTTCAGAGTGTTCGACGTGGGCGGCCAGAGGTCGCAGCGGCGCAAGTGGATCCATCTCTTCGACGACGTCGACGCCGTCCTCTTCGTCTGCGCCGTCGCCGAGTTCGACATGACGCTCAGGGAGGAGGACTCAGTCGTGAGCACTCGCGCACATGCATTACGTGCGTGCGTGCGTGCGTGCGTGCGTGCGTGCGTGCGTGCGTGCGTGCGTGCGTGCGTGCGTGCGTGCGTGCGTGCGTGCGTGCATGCGTCCGTGTGTGCGTGCCTACGTGGCCAGTCGAACATGTGTATTCGCATCCGTTATTTGTAGTTTGTGATTTGTAATGTAATTTTTTCGAGTTTGTCGTAGAACCGTCTGCGCGAGTCGCTGCAGTTGTTCGAGACGCTGTGCGAGCAGGAGTGCTTCCGGAAGAGCGTGATCATGCTCTTCCTCAACAAGAAGGACCAGCTAGAGGAGAAGCTTGCACGCGGAGTCTCACTCGCCGCCAACTTTCCCGCGTACCAAGGTGCGTACCTACGTACGTAAGCTATTTTTGAATGGTGGACCCAAGGAAGGAGAATAGACCCATTCCCACTCCAGAAATCAGGAAACTAATGGAAAGGACAGCGCTACTTTCAGTCTCTAGTCCCATCAGTTCTTCTTTTCCGCAAAAATGCTTGCAGGTGGTCGAATGTTTTTTTTTGTGTGCGGCGTCGTTTCTTATGTCGCAGTGTCAAAAATGGACCCATTGTGTGCCCAAAACACGCCGAAATGGCCCAGCATCGATAAATTTCGACAGGTCTCCTCCTGCTGCGAAGTCCGCCTTTTCCGCAAAAAATTCTGGATCCCCCACAGATTATATGCAAGGCTGCGCATGATTCACTATGGCACCTTTCCGGCAAGCCACACACGCACGCCTAGTCAGTCCATCCACGTCACGCGTTTGTTTTTTCTTTCTTCTTGTCTGTCACTTGGGTCTTTCGCTTCGTTTGCGCCAGCGCATAGGCTCTTGTCGGTTACTCTAGGCGACAACACGTACGAGTCAGCGCTGGAGTTCATTCGCGGCCTGTTCGTGGAGCGAGCGAAGAAGCGGCCGGTCGTCAGCTACGAGACGTGCGCCACGGACAGCGACCAGGTCCGCTACGTCATACAGCTGATGATGGCGATCGTGGAGAGGGAAAGCTATCAGCAGTCCGCCATGATCTGACATGATCTCGACGGCGCCTCGTGGCGATGCGCTGTCCATTGGAATCGACTGTGAAAAGAGAGACGGCGTGCAGAAAGCGCAATCTCTGTGGTTTGTTTCCAAAGGCAAGAGTGGCACGCATATGTACCGACGGTGCTAAAGCAGGCCCAGACAAAAGTGAACGCGGCACTGCATGCCATTTCTACAACGGTACCCCCGGGAGTACAATTACTATTGGAGAATTTGCGGTATGCATCAGAGTACGTGCGCTGCGCATTGAGCGTTTCTTTTCCGAAAGACAAAAAGCTGTTGTGAACACATGAAGAGTCGTCCCGTTGTAGGCGTCCCGTCGATGTACCGCTCTATAATACTCCTGTTTGCGCGCTGAGTCACTAATGCGATGCGCGACGTCGCTGGGCTGTGTGCTGCTCCGGCCAACTTGACGTCTACGTTAGGCGCCGACGCCATTCCACGTACCATATCTGCGAACTATGAACTGACGGTATCGTAAAACTTTTAAAAGTGTGCTCTGCGTGGCGTTTCACTTGACATTTCACGTGGCGTACTTGTCAAACATACGGTGAATTATCCAACGGCGTGTGCCCCAATAGTAGAGTTGGGAAAAATACGTTTTGACTATGGACCGACGAATTTTTTTGAAAAAATACGGTATTTTTTTGAAAAAATACGTATCTTTTGTATTTTATAAGAGTGCGTATGTACATGTACCATACATCATAGTAAGTCATCAGCGAAGTGTCCAAAGCTTAGAAATCGGTACATACAGGGTGTATCAAAACTATATGCTCCCCCCTAGGGAAATGCTGGTTGGACGGATTTAGCTGAAATTCAACATACATGTAGGCCTAACAAAAATACATGACCAAATTAAATTTCACGCAAATCGAACAACCGAGCGTCGAGATAGGAGCAATCATCCAAGGTACAGTGAAGAAAAAAGTTGGTTTTGCGTAAAAACATTACTGCGTGTTTTATGGCAATAATTTCTCGTTGAATGGTAAACAATTGTTTTAAACGAGTGTCGAGGGACATGTCACGCTTACGAAAGGCCAACGACGCTGACCAAGTGCGTCTCGTCGATGAAGCGGCTGCAGTCACTTTCCGAATGCACGCGACGAAGGTGCACAGCCCATCACCAGAAATTGGGCGGCTCAGGCCTCAGAAGCTGCAGCGATCGGAATGATGGGTCACCGAGCACTGGAACAGAGAGGCGCATGACTTGGCCATCATCGACCGATCGGACGTCCGTCAACCACTGCTGATTCTTCAAGAAACGGGTGATGTGGTGACAGAAGCAAGATTTTTTACTGTGCCTTGGATGATTGCTCCTATCTCGACGCTCGGTTGTTCGTTTTGCGTGAAATTTAATTTTGTCATGTATTTTTGTTAGGCCTACGTGTATGTTGAATTTCAGCTAAATCCGTCCAACCAGTATTTCCCTAGGTGGGGGAGCATATAGTTTTGATACACCCTGTACAGTAGCTCAGACACTGTAAAACTGCGCAAGCACGCAAGTAGACGTATAGGAGTGTGTGTGTGTGTGTGTGCGTGCGTACGTGTGTGTGTGTGTGTGAGGTGGGTGAGTGGCAGGTAAGCGGAGTCATGAGCGACCAGGAGATTTGGCATCCAACAAAGTGAGCTAAGAACGCGACACAGGGCGCGATGCAAAAATTGAGGGCGTGAAGAGAAGATAGCAATTGCAAAAGCTAGCAGAACCAATTGTTGGGTCCGCGTCCGCTGCGTCCGAAACCTACTGTAAGCAAAACCTAATCGTCGTAAGAGTAATGTGATGTAAAAAATCGTCTTATGAGAAGTCTACCTACCACACAACTCGCATATGCTCGTCAATGTTAGGTACATTGATTAACAACAAATGTTTTATTATCTATTGCAGGTTGATTCAACAAAATGCAGGTTTACGACTCCGACTTACTATTATAACCTTACGATTACGACTACGACTGTATTTTTTAAAAATAAGATACAGGCAGCGACGTATTTTTTCAAAAAAATACGTGTATTTTTTTGAAAAAATACGTTTGAAAAAATACGCGCCCAACTCTACCCAATAGTGCTACATATACCGTTAGTCGAACACATTCCTACGGATACGGAATTTTCGAACACATTCCTACCAAGCGTTGGCTTGTACTGAGGCTCACCATGCTTCAAAGGGCATATGTAAAACGGCTGCGGTCTGTAAATATTGCACAAAAAAAACGATCCAGCCGGATGGCACTATTATTACGAACGATGCGGTAGTTGAGAGTAGATGTGTTGTTATCTTCAGCTATATGTACTGGCCCACCAGCCGACCGTGAACGTTCAGGCGCATAGGTACAATCTAACTACCTATACAACTTCAGCAGTTCGAATCGCGGCGGGAACAATTCCTTCACGGGCTGACTTACAGCGATCATGACTGAAGAGCGTCGCTGCCTTCCCAATCCATACGCGGACTTCACTGCCGATGGCCTGAAAGAATTGGCGAGCATACGCGACGACGGACACGTAGAGTTCACGGATGGATTCAAGGAGTCACTGACCGACACCATCGACAAAATGTTCAAAGACATCGAGAACAATTGGGCTGAAGCTGAAAGCGACAAAGACGAATCGGTGGAGACAGTCTACACGGGACTGCCGGGCATCGCCTGGGCCTACATGCAAGACTACAAGAAGAGAGGAAGGGAAGCGTCGCTCCGGAGAGCCGAACAGATTCTCGAGACCTCCAGAGAGGTCAGCATCGATGCCATGTTAAGGGGTTCAAGCAAACAGCAAATAAAAATGCACGAGGACGCTTGTTTCAGCTGGCTGCCAAGAAGGACCCACCTAATGGCTTTACGTTCTATATGGGAACAGCAGGGCCGTTGTCGCTGTCTGTGGTGGCGGCGAAACTGCGCGACTCGACCGCCGCCATTCCCTCCGACTACATCTCGGGGCTGGTCGAGAGCGCCGACAAAATGTTGGCCGCCGACGCCGCCGACGAGCTGTTGTTCGGGCGAGTCGGCTACCTCTACGCGCTCCAGCTTGCCGGTTGCGACCGGGAGCCCAAGTTGCGAGCCGCTTTCGGCAAGGTGCTGGCCGAGCTGCTAGCCTCGGGCCGCCGCGTGCGAGCGGGCTACCCCGAGGAGTCGGGACTGCCGCCGCTACTCTACATCTACCACGACTACCTTCTGTTGGGCGCGGCTCACGGACTCGCAGGCATCTACTTCCTGCTGCTCGACTGGGCCAAGGAAGACGAGCAGTTCATTCAAGGCGACCTCAAGAAATCTATTGACACGCTGCAGGCCAGTGCGCGGAAAATTGACCTTCTTGTGTTTACGTTGAACAGTAACCACAATCCAAATTTGCCCGAGTGCATCTGTGGAAGAGTCTGTAAAAGTATGTAAAATGAGTGTGAGTGTCTGTGTGCATCTAAAATGCGTCTGTTAGTTTGACGTTGCGCTTCTGCCTCCGTGGAATGGGAATGCCTCTGTGAAATGCCTCTGCGCGTGTGACGTAAACTCTCCGCAGACCCATCGATTGTTTTTTTTAGCAGTTCAAGTGTGCTGACGGCAACTTTGCGGCCGGTATGGACGCCGAGATGAAGGTTGCCGGCCCAGTCGACGTCATGGTCCACTTCTGCCACGGCGCTCCGGGTTTCGTGCACCTCTGGTTGAGAGCTTACGAGAGCTACAAGGACGAACAGTACCTCAAACTGGCCGAAGCCTGTGGGGAGGTGAGTGAGTGCATCCACTACTAGCGTTTTCCATGGTATTTTGCCTGTTTGGGTTAGCGTGTTTTTTTTTTAATTTACGAAGCAAACCAAGTGTTGAGACATTTTGGTGCGCGTATTGCGCAGGCGGTGTGGCGTCGCGGGCTGCTGAAGAAGGGCTACAGTCTGTGCCACGGCGCCGCGGGCAACGCGTACACGTTCGTCGGCCTCTACAAGGCGACAAGGGAGCCGCGCCATCTGTACCGGGCGCTCAAGTTCGCCCAGTGGATCTTCGACTACCGGACGCGGCCGGGTCTCGACACGCCCGACACGCCCTACTCCCTCTACGAAGGCATCGCCGGCGCCGTCTACTTCCTGCTCGACTTACTCCACATCGAGCAAGCCGCCTTCCCAGGCTTCTACATCCCTGAGTGATTGGACGTGAATTGATATGTAGGTTTGGAATATACCCCTAGAAGCGTCTATTCCATTCTTTTTTCGCGGCGCCAGTGCCAGCAGAGTTTGCTTTCGCGCTGCAGATTGTGCGCTTGTCAATTTTCAGAAGTATATTTAGACTGTCAACGCTGTGCAGGGCGGACACTGAACTGTATGTATGTGCGACGCAAAACACCACACAAATCCATTCGTGATGCGCCACCCCACGGGCCTTGCTAGAGCAGAAGAACGGGTTCCCAACAGCCATGACTAACAAACAAAGGAAGCTTTGGCATCAAAGGCTGCCAGCGCCACTTTGAAGAAAGAATAATATTTCACTAGATAGTCCGCGAATCTGCGTGACACCTGGATCCTAATCTCGCCGTCCGAAACGTGCGCGATGTCTCGGACGAAATCTTCCGCTGTGCAAAATCCGCCGAGTAGTTTTGCCCTGCACAGGTGGTACAAGCGGTCGATCTGAATATGACACCAGCGTAGAGCGAACACGAGTTTGTTGTGCCTCAAGAATGACGCGGCGTCAGGCTTACGTATGGCTGGAACGTGTCTTTCTTCAGCAGACGGCTCTTGCTGATGACGACCAACTCAAATTCCGACTTCCCTGGGCCTTTACCCGGAGGGTAATCAAAGTTTTATAGTATAGGTACGTTCAATCCAAAAAGTCACCAACATGGTGTATCGATTCCAAAGACTCCATTAATTGCAGACAATAATGCAGTGATCGTTGACAACGACATACTCCACAGCAAAAAGCGCATTTTGCTTATGGCACACTTCGGTAAGGTATACTGTAGCTCAGCTAACTTTTGGAATTCACTACGAAAGTCTTTGCTGTACCTATCCCAGCAAGCGCATTTTAAAACGCCAACTATGATTGTATTGCGGCCGTGAGTGTACTGCGCACTTGCATAGACGTTTATGATTAGTCGAATCCGTGACTTTCAGTCAAACTTTGCACTGCAGTCAAAAAGTCACTAGTGTCATCCATTCATGCTCTGTGACACTTCGTCTGAAAGTCGATGACTAGTCTATTCGGGTGGACAGTGCCGCACGCAAGCTATAACCACGCACCAAATCATCGCTAAAAAACCTACAGCCTGAGTGTAACTGTACATCAGCGTAGGAGTGAAGAGAGAAAGAGAGAGAGAGAGAGAGAGAAATTCAACAACGTTAAAACAAAGCGGCACCCTGATCACAATAGCGCAGTAAAGCTGACAACGGGAACGAGGCAGGCCAGCAGTGCTGTACAGAGGAAGAGTAAGCTGGACTGCGTAGAGAATGCGGCGCTATTGTCGCCGACGCTTCTCGCGGTTGATGCGACTGGTTGATCCTTCTTTCGCCGACCAGCGCCAGTCTCATCGATCAATGGAGAACGGGACCTGGAGGAATATATGCCGAAACAGTTCTCATTCTACGCGTGCGTGCGTGCGTGCGTGCGTGCGTGCGTGCGTGCCTGCCTGCCTGCCTGCCTGCCTGCCTGCCTGCCTGCCTGCCTGCCTGCCTGCCTGCCTGCCTGCCTGCCTGCCTGCCTGCCTGCCTGCCTGCCTGCCTGCCTGCCTGCCTGCCTGCCTGCCTGCCTGCCTGCCTGCCTGCCTGCCTGCCTGCCTGCCTGCCTGCCTGCCTGCCTGCCTGCCTGCCTGCCCGTTTACCTCACCTGCTCCTGATGGTGAAGAGTCTCTTAGGAACGTTGCGCCAGTCGATCGCTCGATGGCACTGCACGTCGTCGGTGTTCAGCGTGCACATCTGGACGGTGTAGTTGTTGAGTTGGCCGTCGCGCTCCAGCGGCCCGAGGTTGTAGCTCGTGGAGGCGGGCAGTAGGCGGAGTATGGACGGGTCTCTTTCGTCGAACGGCGACTGCCAGTTGGAGGGAAGAGAGACCTGGGCGTGCCTGAATGGATGCGGGAGGCAGGCCACTACGGAGAGCGCTGTATTGTTCGGTGCAGCAAATTTAACGTTCACAAGAATTGCATCGATGCACCGTACATCGCCGGTTTTAACGTTTGCACCTTAGCAGATGTCCTTTCAGTTGCGCTCCGCCGGTGTGCACGCCAGGCGCCCACTGCACTTGAAGGTACTCATTGTAAATAGGCTCTCCGCTGAGTGTCGTTCGCTGATTGACCAGCTGAGCGGTTAGCGGTCTGGGATTGCAGTCGACTGCGCAGTGGGCAGGTATTCCCACGTCAAAAGTGCACTGACTTCCAATAGTTTCACACGACAGCTGAAAGCATAATTGAATTGTTATAAAATGGAGCTTTCTGTGAGCACACGCTAATATAAATGGCTTCTCACATCGATCCTTAGGCTTTCTTGGTCGGTGGTCACGCGATTTCTAAAGCAGCTGTGATCCTCTCTCGACCTGAGTTGCAAGTTGACACCCAGCCAAAAGCTGCACTTGTGCTTTGCGTACAGCTCCTGCAACGCTACCAACAACAGCTGAGCAGCAACAACAACGACCAACAACAACAACAATTTGTACACGCAAAGCCCCATCTCACATCGAACTGAACGTTGTGTCCATCTGGGAGAATTGTTGGAAAGGGTGGCATTCGCCCACTGGGAAAGAGGTACTCGCAGCTGAGCAGTCTGAGCCAGGGCATGACTTTCTCCTGCTGTATCGCCGCCTTGTCCGTCCAGTAGTCGACGTCACTCGACCACACCGTCTCCACGTTCACCACCATCTGCCGCTGCAAGAAACAGTGGGATACCAATTAGAGTCGAACTAAAGAAGGGGAGCGATATTTTGAAAACATGGTACCATAGGGTAGTAGTAAATGAAATATGGCATACAGATTTGGTATAAACAAATCTCTTCTGTAGTCGTCGAATCGAATTTGTCTCAAAGTCAAACATTCGTGAATTTTTATCTTTCTTAGTTGCTTTAAAATCAAGCGGCTGCGACTGGAGCAGTTGCTCTCTTTTTAGAGTCAACAAATGGAAACAATGTAATGTACACGCATGGCAAACTGCAGGTTTTGTTGGTGTGACGCTGTTCAGGGGCAATCTTTACGTGTCACACTGCTAAGAATCGATAAATAAGGCAATTGACCGCCTGCCGGGAGAACACTCTCGTCACTCTCCCCAGTCGAATTTTTCCGTCTGGATTTTGAGCTGTGTGTGCCATACTGGGTTCCGGAGGCGCCAGCAGTACCGATTGGCTTTCAAAGTACCTGCAGTTGTAAATTAGAAATTCAAACAACATTTTCAATGGAGAAAATCAAGGCGAACCCTTGCGGTCCACTAGTCTGAGCGCGAAATTCGTACTGGGAGCAAAGGCTGCCGGTTTTGACGAACAAGTGACTGAATCCATCCGTGGTGCGCTCGGCCAGTTTTTGCCAATCGTCGAACACTCCGCTCCCTAAAATACGAACTACTTTATGGTAATCTTTTTCAGCAGTTATCAACAGCTAATTTCGCCTACCATTACAATGTTATAGTTTGATTCAAATTACGAATGCTCGACTTACCATTTGGAAGGAGTCGTCTTTTTCTCGCTTCCACTCTCAAATCCGCCACGCTTCCGTCATAGTCGGGATTCGTTTGGATCCACACTGCTTTGCCGTTGGTCGTGTCGTAGGTAAAGGCGAATGGAAAAGGCCTTTCCGCCCAGATTTGGGTTGCTTGCAGCAACAGCAAAACACCAGTAAGAATGTGGAATTGAATTCTCAAAGGCGGCGTCATCCTCAGCACATCTGAACGTCCTTCCTTTCGGCGCACAATCGACGGAGGAAACTGACTCAAATGTCGCGCTGCGGCCGGTGGCCAATGCGCTTTGTCACGCTTTGTTGTTTGGGCGTGAGCCAGCGCGCGCGCTCGCTTCTTACTCACTCTCCCAGAATCGTTGAAACGTTTGCGCACCGTGAGGCGGCAGGAGGAGGAGGTGGGGGGGGGGGGGGGGGAATGCGCGAGAAATGTCCGCCGAACACAAACACACAAACAACCACAGAGCGAAGTGTCAAAGTGTCAATGCGGTCCTCGAGGCCCTCGCAGGGGCCCAAAAGGCCTGCCCTTGGATCAACCACAAGCAGCGAGCGACGCTCTTGACATTCGAGTTGAGCGGCGACGGACGCAATTTGCAGTCGGCGCCCCGCCTATTGTCGCTCGCCCAATCGGCCTAGACGAACGCGCGTACAGGCACGCACGCGCACGTCACTGCGCGCGGGAACAACAATGCAATACAATGAGAATGGCTCGCACGATTCGTTCTATCAGACCGGCCGCAGCGCGCCCCCTCGCAATCAACAAGCGCTACAATAGCACTCCTAACAAGTGGTGGCTGCTGCGCCGCATTCACCATATGCAGGAGCGGCAATTCGGATAAACTCTTGCGAACATTTGGAGAGGGAAATACAGACTGTCTAGAATGAAAACAAGGCGACAGCTTGCTGCGTAAAGCTATAACTGCTGAAAATGCTGTCTGAAGGCTGGGATGTGTTGCGGTGGCTACTGTGCTCGCGTAGGCAGCTATTCCCGGTCGCAGCCTGTTATATTGAGCCTAATGGACAGTGCGCCTACAAAATCCAGTTTTAAAAAGTTGGCAGCGTGACAAACTGAATACCGTTACAGTGGCCAGCTTTTTGTCCGGCAACATACCCAAAGGAAGACGACTGACTGAATGACAAATTCCGAGTTTCGCACCTGCACGAACAATTCGGATGCATAACTTTGGTCAGAGACGACTTCAAAATATTAGCAACATGCTCTGCACTGAGAGTCACACGCAAACACGCATACACATGACACCACGTGGGGACTCAGGAGTCGTTTGCGGCCCCATGTGGCCCCATAAGAATATTCATGGACTACGGTATCGATAGAAATCGACTATGGTATCGATCAAATCAAAAGTGTCTTCTGAAAATTGTGAAAACATCAACATTCAACAGCACTCGGCGACTCTCGATGTACTTTTCCGCAGGGTCGTGTCGGTCGTGTCGGTGGCACGATTTTGCGGTATCCACGATCTGGATAGTACAATCTACGCCGTGGTTTCCACTGTCCACGAAGCGGCGAGCTGCGCCAGGCGACTCCTGATGTACTTTTCCGCAGGGTCGTGTCGGTCGTGTTGGTGGCACGATTTTGCGGTATCCACGATCTACAAAGCGCTAAGCTGCGCCAGGCGACTACTGATGTACTTTTCCACAGGGTCGTGTCGGTCGTGTCGGTGGCACGATTTTGCGGTATCCATGATCTGGATAGTACAATCTACGCCGTGGTTTCCACTGTCCACGAAGCGGCGAGCTGCGCCAGGCGACTCCTGATGTACTTTTCCGCAGGGTCGTGTCGGTCGTGTCGGTGGCACGATTTTGCGGTATCCACGATCTGGATAGTACAATCTACGCCGTGGTTTCCACTGTCCACGAAGCGGCGAGCTGCGCCAGGCGACTCCTGATGTACTTTTCCGCAGGGTCGTGTCGGTCGTGTCGGTGGCACGATTTTGCGGTATCCACGATCTACAAAGCGCTAAGCTGCGCCAGGCGACTACTGATGTACTTTTCCACAGGGTCGTGTCGGTCGTGTCGGTGGCACGATTTTGCAGTATCCACGATCTGGATAGTACAATCTACGCCGTGGTTTCCACTGTCCACGAAGCGGCGAGCTGCGCCAGGCGACTCCTGATGTACTTTTCCGCAGGGTCGTGTCGGTCGTGTCGGTGGCACGATTTTGCGGTATCCACGATCTACAAAGCGCTAAGCTGCGCCAGGCGACTACTGATGTACTTTTCCACAGGGTCGTGTCGGTCGTGTCGGTGGCACGATTTTGCGGTATCCACGATCTGGATAGTACAATCTACGCCGTGGTTTCCACTGTCCACGAAGCGGCGAGCTGCGCCAGGCGACTCCTGATGTACTTTTCCGCAGGGTCGTGTCGGTCGTGTCGGTGGCACGATTTTGCGGTATCCACGATCTACAAAGCGCTAAGCTGCGCCAGGCGACTACTGATGTACTTTTCCACAGGGTCGTGTCGGTCGTGTCGGTGGCACGATTTTGCGGTATCCACGATCTGGATAGTACAATCTACGCCGTGGTTTCCACTGTCCACGAAGCGGCGAGCTGCGCCAGGCGACTCCTGATGTACTTTTCCGCAGGGTCGTGTCGGTCGTGTCGGTGGCACGATTTTGCGGTATCCACGATCTACAAAGCGCTGAGCTGCGCCAGGCGACTGCTGATGTACTTTTCCACAGGGTCGTGTCGGTCGTGTTGGTGGCACGATTTTGCGGTATCCACGATCTACAAAGCGCTAAGCTGCGCCAGGCGACTACTGATGTACTTTTCCACAGGGTCGTGTCGGTCGTGTCGGTGGCACGATTTTGCGGTATCCGCGATCTACAAAGCGCTAAGCTGCGCCAGGCGACTACTGATGTACTTTTCCACAGGGTCGTGTCGGTCGTGTCGGTGGCACGATTTTGCGGTATCCACGATCTGGATAGTACAATCTACGCCGTGGTTTCCACTGTCCACGAAGCGGCGAGCTGCGCCAGGCGACTCCTGATGTACTTTTCCGCAGGGTCGTGTCGGTCGTGTCGGTGGCACGATTTTGCGGTATCCACGATCTACAAAGCGCTAAGCTGCGCCAGGCGACTACTGATGTACTTTTCCACAGGGTCGTGTCGGTCGTGTCGGTGGCACGATTTTGCGGTATCCACGATCTGGATAGTACAATCTACGCCGTGGTTTCCACTGTCCACGAAGCGGCGAGCTGCGCCAGGCGACTCCTGATGTACTTTTCCGCAGGGTTGTGTCGGTCGTGTCGGTGGCACGATTTTGCGGTATCCACGATCTACAAAGCGCTAAGCTGCGCCAGGCGACTACTGATGTACTTTTCCACAGGGTCGTGTCGGTCGTGTCGGTGGCACGATTTTGCAGTATCCACGATCTGGATAGTACAATCTACGCCGTGGTTTCCACTGTCCACGAAGCGGCGAGCTGCGCCAGGCGACTCCTGATGTACTTTTCCGCAGGGTCGTGTCGGTCGTGTCGGTGGCACGATTTTGCGGTATCCACGATCTACAAAGCGCTAAGCTGCGCCAGGCGACTACTGATGTACTTTTCCACAGGGTCGTGTCGGTCGTGTCGGTGGCACGATTTTGCGGTATCCACGATCTGGATAGTACAATCTACGCCGTGGTTTCCACTGTCCACGAAGCGGCGAGCTGCGCCAGGCGACTCCTGATGTACTTTTCCGCAGGGTCGTGTCGGTCGTGTCGGTGGCACGATTTTGCGGTATCCACGATCTACAAAGCGCTAAGCTGCGCCAGGCGACTACTGATGTACTTTTCCACAGGGTCGTGTCGGTCGTGTCGGTGGCACGATTTTGCGGTATCCACGATCTGGATAGTACAATCTACGCCGTGGTTTCCACTGTCCACGAAGCGGCGAGCTGCGCCAGGCGACTCCTGATGTACTTTTCCGCAGGGTCGTGTCGGTCGTGTCGGTGGCACGATTTTGCGGTATCCACGATCTACAAAGCGCTGAGCTGCGCCAGGCGACTGCTGATGTACTTTTCCACAGGGTCGTGTCGGTCGTGTCGGTGGCACGATTTTGCGGTATCCACGATCTACAAAGCGCTAAGCTGCGCCAGGCGACTACTGATGTACTTTTCCACAGGGTCGTGTCGGTCGTGTCGGTGGCACGATTTTGCGGTATCCACGATCTACAAAGCGCTAAGCTGCGCCAGGCGACTACTGATGTACTTTTCCACAGGGTCGTGTCGGTCGTGTCGGTGGCACGATTTTGCGGTATCCACGATCTGGATAGTACAATCTACGCCGTGGTTTCCACTGTCCACGAAGCGGCGAGCTGCGCCAGGCGACTCCTGATGTACTTTTCCGCAGGGTCGTGTCGGTCGTGTCGGTGGCACGATTTTGCGGTATCCACGATCTACAAAGTGCTAAGCTGCGCCAGGCGACTACTGATGTACTTTTCCACAGGGTCGTGTCGGTCGTGTCGGTGGCACGATTTTGCGGTATCCACGATCTGGATAGTACAATCTACGCCGTGGTTTCCACTGTCCACGAAGCGGCGAGCTGCGCCAGGCGACTCCTGATGTACTTTTCCGCAGGGTCGTGTCGGTCGTGTCGGTGGCACGATTTTGCGGTATCCACGATCTACAAAGCGCTGAGCTGCGCCAGGCGACTGCTGATGTACTTTTCCACAGGGTCGTGTCGGTCGTGTCGGTGGCACGATTTTGCGGTATCCACGATCTGGATAGTACAATCTACGCCGTGGTTTCCACTGTCCACGAAGCGGCGAGCTGCGCCAGGCGACTCCTGATGTACTTTTCCGCAGGGTCGTGTCGGTCGTGTCGGTGGCACGATTTTGCGGTATCCACGATCTACAAAGTGCTAAGCTGCGCCAGGCGACTACTGATGTACTTTTCCACAGGGTCGTGTCGGTCGTGTCGGTGGCACGATTTTGCGGTATCCACGATCTGGATAGTACAATCTACACCGTGGTTTCCACTGTCCACGAAGCGGCGAGCTGCGCCAGGCGACTCCTGATGTACTTTTCCGCAGGGTCGTGTCGGTCGTGTCGGTGGCACGATTTTGCGGTATCCACGATCTGGATAGTACAATCTACGCCGTGGTTTCCACTGTCCACGAAGCCGCGAGCTGCGCCAGGCGACTGCTGATGTACTTTTCCGCAGGGTCGTGTTGGTCGTGTCGGTGGCACGATTTTGCGGTATCCACGATCTGGATAGTACAATCTACGCCGTGGTTTCCACTGTCCACGAAGCCGCGACCTGCGCCAGGCGACTGCTGATGTACTTTTCCGCAGGGTCGTGTCGGTCGTGTCGGTGGCACGATTTTGCGGTATCCACGATCTGGATAGTACAATCTACGCCGTGGTTTCCACTGTCCACGAAGCGGCGAGCTGCGCCAGGCGACTGCTGATGTACTTTTCCACAGGGTCGTGTCGGTCGTGTCGGTGGCACGATTTTGCGGTATCCACGATCTGGATAGTACAGTCTACGACGTGGTTTCCACTGTCCACGAAGCGGCGAGCTGCGCCAGATGTACTTTTCCACAGGGTCGTGTCGGTCGTGTCGGTGGCACGATTTTGCGGTATCCACGATCTGGATAGTACAGTCTACGACGTGGTTTCCACTGTCCACGAAGCGGCGAGCTGCGCCAGATGTACTTTTCCACAGGGTCGTGTCGGTCGTGTCGGTGGCACGATTTTGCGGAATCCACGATCTGGATAGTACAGTCTACGACGTGGTTTCCACTGTCCACGAAGCGGCGAGCTGCGCCAGATGTACTTTTCCACAGGGTCGTGTCGGTCGTGTCGGTGGCACGATTTTGCGGTATCCACGATCTGGATAGTACAATCTACGACGTGGTTTCCACTGTCCACGAAGCCGTGAGCTGCGCCAGATGTACTTTTCCACAGGGTCGTGTCGGTTGTGTCGGTGGCACGATTTTGCGGTATCCACGATCTGGATAGTACAATTTACGACGTGGTTTCCACTGTCTACGAAGCAGTGAGCTGCGCGAGGCGACTGCTGATGTACTTTTCCGCAGGGTCGTGTCGGTCGTGTCGGTGGCACGATTTTGCGGTATCCACGATCTGGATAGTACAATCTACGACGTGGTTTCCACTGTCTACGATTGCGCATGCACTTGTGGTGAGCAAACAAATGGTGTTTACAGAGTTGTAGGTTTACCTATGTCTCCAACGCCTCTTGTTTCTACATACAGCTGTGTCTACATAACCCTATTAGAAATAGCCCAGTTCCAACACTTGTACTGTAGCTGCACTGTACCGAACGCCTGCGCCGAAATCGCGCCGCAGCTGGGACCCGAGATTGGCTACACGAGAGTGAGGAACAGCTGCTTCTCGCCAGTCAGTCGTTTTTGTTTCTAACTTGACGGAAAAAAAAAATAATTAAATAATTTATTTATTTGTTATTTTTCAGGCCCGCTTTTGCCAATCCGAGCGGAAGAAGCTGTGGGAAATCGCTGACGAGAGGCGGCGGCGCGCAAACAGATCACCTTGCAATTTTGTTACGCAGATGAACTTCTTGAAGAAACGAAATGTCGTGATCCAGTGAGCTGTTTTTATTTGTCACAATTTTACGTTTCAATTGTTTCCAGACCAATTTTGACCTCTTGCAGCCCATATTTTGCCGAAAGCAGCCCATATTTTGCCGGAAAACCCACCATTGTAAGTGAAAGGACAATGCAAAAATTCGACATCGCGAAACTTTCCGTCCCCCTCCCCACCCACAACCATACGTGCCCTGCCCACGGAAACATACCTGTAACCGGGTCGGGAAGAGTGGGGGGGGGGGTAGCTGGCCGATTTTGGGTGGGGTCTCCAGAGCAAAAAGTGGGGGGGGGTAGCTGGCCATTTTTTGACTTATACTTATACTTTTCGGTCAAAAATGGGTATAAATAGGCTCTAAACAGTGTTATTTAGCTGTTTGGGACCTGAAAGCCATTATTTGGTGGAGGGGGGTGCTCCAAAAAGGCAAAAACTGCGAAAATACAGCGTCCCAGGCTTGAAATTCAGAAAATAAAATCCAGAGGGAGGGGGTTGGGGTCATTCCGAATGTCTTTTGGGATCGGGCATACCCCGCCCCCCCCCCCCCCCCTCCAGAGCACGCCAGGGCATCCAGGGGAATCGCCAATTTTTTTAACAGCAGGAATAATTCGGGATTTTCAGGACACCTCCCAACCCACCCCCCCCACGCATTTCTGTGGAGTGCTACGAGACAAATCTGCGCGTCACTTAAATTGCCTCTAATCAGGTGGTTCAAAAGCTTCGGATTGGCGCCTTCGGCCTCGCAGTCCTCAGCAGCAGCGTTGACGTCATGCGGTCAAAAGCACCCCCACCAATAACCGTGACCGGGTTCTGGAGGGGGGATGTTTGAATTTTTTCATTTTTTGTGTTATGTCCCACACCCACAGTCCATGCGCCAGCAGTGTGTGTGTGTGTGTGTGTGCGTGTGTGCGTATAACGTTATTCGAGTTTTGACGATTTTAGGAGCAACAGTGGTCGAGTCGACCACCGCTTGCGCAAGCCACAAGGTACCTGAATTACAGCAAAACGTGATTATAAAAGAAAGAAAAACAGATTTTGGGCGCTGCCGTTATTGAACCTGTGCCAGTGATCTGCGTGTTGTGCTTGTGACAATCGGTTGGCTTTCTCAGTTCTGCTGAGGCGCAAAACTCATGTGATGCATACGTGAACGTTGTTCTGAGAACAGGGGAGGGGGTCTGGGACTGGGGGCAGAGTGGGATGTGCGTCTAGAGAAACGACAAACGAGAAAGCTCGCTCAAGGTCATTAGTTTTAATATTTTTTTCTGTTTTGCTTGGGTAGACAACACCACATTTTCGACACCGACCGATACTCAGAAAAAAATCGGTTTACTGCCGAACCGCCACACTGGTTGCTGGCTAGTACGCCACTACCGCGGCGCATTGCTGCGCGGGAGTCGGAGGGGAGCGGCCTTCCGACTACGCTGCGCGGAGCAGAGCGGAGCGAAGTATAAATGGCCCCTAACACTACAGTGTTCATACCTTGCACCGAAATGTTAGAGATGTCACTGCTGTTTTGCCCACTCGCACTGTTGCCCACTGACTGTGTGTACAACTTAGAGTGCAGCAGCACACTACCCAGTGCAATCGCTCAACAACCTCAATTACTAGGTACCCTAGTATTCTCGATTCTGTACAACCCCCATTTCTTTTCAAAACGTTACTCACAAACAATGCATTCACACTTACCACTCTTTATAGCAACATAGCAAATTACAACCACAACAATTGCAACAATCAAATGCGGAATAGACCTGTTCCTGAGGCAGCTCACCCATACCTAATGGTGAGGTGGGCAGACAATGTGTGAAGATCGGCCGATGCCATAGGGGCAGAGAAAGCGGCTCTTACGCGCAAGATCCTGCATTCGATTCTTGACTGACCACTAAAAAAGAGTCTTTTTCTATCCATCGAATGTCTAATGGTGCCAGTAGGGATAAACATGGGCGCAAAGATCTCAGCATGACTTGAACCACTAGACAGTTTGGCCCAGGCTGGCTCCGCCCACACCCTCAAAACACGTGCCCACCGCGGCTGGGCCCGCAGGATTGGCCCAGCACTCCGGCTCAGCTTGGCCCATGGGCGACGGTGTGCCAGGCGAGGTTGCGTCGGCCCAAACATGGTTATTGCTAGTCGCCACTACATTAGATTATGCATGCGGTTTTTCGCAGTTTTTAGTAATTCTACGGCTCTAGACGGGAAGGGGTCATGAACAAGGGTATGCTACATCGGCCGTTGGTGCCGCCCTCCAATTGCCACTAATCCAACAACAACAACAAAAACCACAACACAGCCACCCTCCCGCTCTTCTCCCACCCCATTCCCTATTGCCTCTGAGTGGTCTTTTCGGTGCGTCTTTTGCGCAGCCTAATCTTCTGCCTACATTTGGGTGTTTTGATCGCGCACCTTTCTGCACACTAAGCTCCAGGCATCGCCACCCTCCCGCTCTTCCCCCACCCCATTCCCTATTGCCTCTGAGTGGTCTTTTCGGTGCGTCTTTTGCGCAGCCTAATCTTCTGCCTACATTTGGGTGTTTTGATCGCGCACCTTTCTGCACACTAAGCTCCAGGCATCGCCACCCTCCCGCTCTTCCCCCACCCCATTCCCTATTGCCTCTGAGTGGTCTTTTCGGTGCGTCTTTTGCGCAGCCTAATCTTCTGCCTACATTTGGGTGTTTTGTCTTTGTCGCTTTTCTGCAACAACAAAACGCATGAGTATGCCTGTTGTTCGTGTACATGGGATTTTCGCGAACGTGGCTGGAGCATTTTTATTTAATTTTTAATTTTTAAAAACGCCCTGAGACTTATTTAATTTATTAAAATTATTTAATTAATTTAATTTTTTTTATTTGGATGTAGTTTGAAGTTCAATTCAATTCTAGCAGCACTGCACCCAACCATTTTGTCTCCGCGATGCGAACGCACGCACGCATGGGCACCAATCAGCAAGCGGCGCTGCGGAGACGGAGGCGTGGCCACGCCCAGAGTGAATAGAGCGCCCACGGCGACGGCGCGTCACACTACTGACCGACTTTCGCTGACGTCATCGCCGAGTAGAGACAGACAATGCACGCAATTTTTAAAAATGAGCTAAATAACCATAATTTGCACTATTCCTGCGGAAAAGTACATCGGCAGTCGCCTGGCGCAGCTCGCCGCTTCGTGGACAGTGGAAACCACGTCGTAGATTGTACTATCCAGATCGTGGATACCGCAAAATCGTGCCACCGACACGACCGACACGACCCTGTGGAAAAGTACATCTGGCGCAGCTCGCCGCTTCGTGGACAGTGGAAACCACGTCGTAGATTGTACTATCCAGATCGTGGATACCGCAAAATCGTGCCACCGACACGACCGACACGACCCTGTGGAAAAGTACATCTGGCGCAGCTCGCCGCTTCGTGGACAGTGGAAACCACGTCGTAGATTGTACTATCCAGATCGTGGATACCGCAAAATCGTGCCACCGACACGACCGACACGACCCTGTGGAAAAGTACATCTGGCGCAGCTCGCCACTTCGTGGACAGTGGAAACCACGTCGTAGATTGTACTATCCAGATCGTGGATACCGCAAAATCGTGCCACCGACACGACCGACACGACCCTGTGGAAAAGTACATCTGGCGCAGCTCGCCGCTTCGTGGACAGTGGAAACCACGTCGTAGATTGTACTATCCAGATCGTGGATACCGCAAAATCGTGCCACCGACACGACCGACACAACCCTGTGGAAAAGTACATCTGGCGCAGCTCGCCGCTTCGTGGACAGTGGAAACCACGTCGTAGATTGTACTATCCAGATCGTGGATACCGCAAAATCGTGCCACCGACACGACCGACACGACCCTGTGGAAAAGTACATCTGGCGCAGCTCGCCGCTTCGTGGACAGTGGAAACCATGTCGTAGATTGTACTATCCAGATCGTGGATACCGCAAAATCGTGCCACCGACACGACCGACACGACCCTGTGGAAAAGTACATCTGGCGCAGCTCGCCGCTTCGTGGACAGTGGAAACCACGTCGTAGATTGTACTATCCAGATCGTGGATACCGCAAAATCGTGCCACCGACACGAACGACACGACCCTGTGGAAAAGTACATCTGGCGCAGCTCGCCGCTTCGTGGACAGTGGAAACCACGTCGTAGATTGTACTATCCAGATCGTGGATACCGCAAAATCGTGCCACCGACACGACCGACACGACCCTGTGGAAAAGTACATCTGGCGCAGCTCGCCGCTTCGTGGACAGTGGAAACCACGTCGTAGATTGTACTATCCAGATCGTGGATACCGCAAAATCGTGCCACCGACACGACCGACTCGACCCTGTGGAAAAGTACATCTGGCGCAGCTCGCCGCTTCGTGGACAGTGGAAACCACGTCGTAGATTGTACTATCCAGATCGTGGATACCGCAAAATCGTGCCACCGACACGACCGACACGACCCTGTGGAAAAGTACATCTGGCGCAGCTCGCCGCTTCGTGGACAGTGGAAACCACGTCGTAGATTGTACTATCCAGATCGTGGATACCGCAAAATCGTGCCACCGACACGACCGACACGACCCTGTGGAAAAGTACATCTGGCGCAGCTCGCCGCTTCGTGGACAGTGGAAACCACGTCGTAGATTGTACTATCCAGATCGTGGATACCGCAAAATCGTGCCACCGACACGACCGACACGACCCTGTGGAAAAGTACATCTGGCGCAGCTCGCCGCTTCGTGGACAGTGGAAACCACGTCGTAGATTGTACTATCCAGATCGTGGATACCGCAAAATCGTGCCACCGACACGACCGACACGACCCTGTGGAAAAGTACATCTGGCGCAGCTCGCCGCTTCGTGGACAGTGGAAACCACGTCGTAGATTGTACTATCCAGATCGTGGATACCGCAAAATCGTGCCACCGACACGACCGACACGACCCTGTGGAAAAGTACATCTGGCGCAGCTCGCCGCTTCGTGGACAGTGGAAACCACGTCGTAGATTGTACTATCCAGATCGTGGATACCGCAAAATCGTGCCACCGACACGACCGACACGACCCTGTGGAAAAGTACATCTGGCGCAGCTCGCCGCTTCGTGGACAGTGGAAACCACGTCGTAGATTGTACTATCCAGATCGTGGATACCGCGAAATCGTGCCACCGACACGACCGACACGACCCTGCGGAAAAGTACATCATGTAGATCGTGGATACCGCAAAATCGTGCCACCGACGCGCCCGACACAACCCTGCGGAAAAGTACATCAGCAGTCGCCTGGCGCAGCTCACCGCTTCGTAGACAGCGGAAACCACGCGATGGTTACCACTATCTACAAAAATCGACGAGAGATGGGGCCGCAAACTGGGTCTGGGCCCCACGTGGGTGGTGAGATGGGATGTACAGTGTACACACACACAGAGTTTGTTTTGCCATTCGCCTGCGCAACGTACGCAAACCTTCTACTGTTTGCAGATTGGCCGATCAAATATTTATGCTAATCGAAAGCGTTTAGGAGCGACCGGTTTGATCATTCTGTTGACCACTCTTATGTACATGGTTATACTCGTGTACCTTGAGCATAAATGAATATGAAAGAATAGTCTACAGTTACCCTACGAGATGTTCTTTAGGGGGCAATGAGGAAATGAGAGATCAAAACATTCCGCAGACGTTTCTTCGATGCCCTGAACGCGGTCAAAGTCAAAAGTCAATGCGCGTATACCATTCTTTTCAGGCTCCAGAAGTCTCCAGAAGTCACATATTAATTTTTTTGCAGCTGCCTGCAAATTTTTCCTTAATGTCTTTTGCACTGTGATACGCAACTATGAACTACTACACCCATTAATAGACGTTTCAGCGACTTTTGATGGGGACGGCACATCAACCGCAAAATGGATAAAAATGACCACAAGTGACTGCATTTTAACCGCAAACATTGCTTTACCACAAAATTTTGAGGTTCAAACTATAGTACCCCTTCTCCAATACCATCCCAGGGTAGGCAAGGGTTAAAAAAAGTTCAGCAGGGGTACTATTGGAGAATTTACGGTACATTATTTAGCCACATTTTTTTGTCAGTCATTTCTCCCATGCGTTATGTATTAAAAAATATTTAAAGGTCACCGTTGGAGCAGTTATGAGGAATTGTTGAGGACACGCGCTAGTCCAAGAAGTAGACAGTAGTTGCAATGGTTTCAGTCCAAGGAGTCTTCTCAACTGGCCCATGGGAGGTTTTGCATAGTTCACACTGAGGAATTCAATGCCATCTGGAGCGCGTCGCGTGCACAGAGGCTTTCCTCTAATCTTGCCACCAGCCAACTGGACTTTCAGAGCTTCTGAGACGTTTTCGCCGTTTTCACTGCTCCCTGGACGTGCCAACTCGAAGCAGCATGCCTACCAGTATTGTACGGAGAAGCATGGCTGTTTTCTTTTATGAAGAACTGATTCGTCGTTTGTATGTAGGTACGTATATACCTATACACAGACAGAGTCTACTGCATGGCAAAATCACATACTCAGGCATGGCAAATCACATGCATGCAGCTAGTCGCATTGCACTGTTATCTCTCCAAATGATGACGGAGCCTGTGTATAAAGGCCGATTTACAGCCGCCGGACCCGGACCCGGTCACGGACTCGGACCCGGCCCCGGACTCGGACACGGAGTCCGTCGGTCAAAAGGCGCGTTTACAGCTGCCGGACTATCCGCCGGTCTTTTTTTAGAAATGCGCGTCTACACCCTCTTTTGAACGGGTACTTTTGTCGGTACGGTAGAAAACAATTCGAAACAAGCGTCGGCGCGACGACCGGCCAGCTCAACAGCGCCACCTCAGAGCTCAGCGAAAGCACTATTATGAAAGAAGAACAAAAATTACGTTCAATTCTAGCTCTCCCGCCCGGCAGCAGCGGCAAGAAACTTCCAAGTGCGCTGTCAGAAACTTCCAAGTGCGCTTTCAGAAACTTCCAAGTACCAAAACTTGCGCAATATCTGTACTCGGAAGGCGTTTCCGCCAGATTCAAAAAAAGACCGCGGACTAGTCCGCGGACTTTATTGAAAGTTGGTCAACTCGAGTCCGGCGGATAGTCCGGCGGACTATCCGGCGGCTGTAAATCGAAAGACCGGGTCCGCGAGCGGGTCCGGCGGATAGACCGTCGGACTATCCGGCGGCTGTAAATCGGGCTTAAATGACAAAAGTTGGCGTGTCCAAGTGCAAACGGTTAAGGACTACCAACAGACGATGTCTATGGACTGCGACCGTATATTAATCAGCGTTCTGAGTACTAATTCAGCACGTGGAAGCGTGCAAAAAACGCGACAGAATGTCAAAATGTGTCGGTTGCGAGGTCAAGGAACACCTGTTGGGGACGTTTATGGCCCAGTGTGTCGACCGAGAATAGAGCGGAGCGCAGGCAGTGGATGGCCTAGTGATAGAGAATCGGCCAGCGGCGGATTCTGGGGAGGAGGCAATTGATTCATTCCCACTCCCAAAATGGAAAACTTGCCGGGGACAGGGGGAGGGCTAGGCGGTGGTGCAAGAAATGTGCCTAGCAAACTCACCTTTCCCACATAAATGCGTGTAGGTGGTCGAAAAGAGCAACATTTTTGCCTGCAGCGCAGCTTTTTTATTAATCGACAAGAATGGAGTGATCAGTTGCACAAAACCCCGTCAAAACGGCCCAATATCCAAAAAGTTCAACAGGGTCGCTATTTCACTATTCCCTCCACCCCCCCCCCCCCCTCCAAAAAAATGCTTGATCTGCCGCTGGAATCGGCTGTTGCGCACACAGCATGGGGTTCGATTCTTGATGCTGTTGCTGCCAAAGATTGCGGATGGCGTTCATTCGAATGTATTTGGTGCCCCGTGATAGAAGACAAAAGAGTGTCATAGAGATGGGTATGATCCAACCATTAATCCAACCAACAACACTAACAGTGGAACTCTTGATCGCTAAAGTACGCTGAAGGAGCACCATCTGCCTGACAATTCACAATTGGTCGCAGACTAAGCGTACTGTGGTACATTATTTGGTATTCCTATATATCACCATCACGTGCCTTGCCTATGCCAGCAACAACAGAGGGGTCTTTTCACTCTTCTCTTCTTGATGCGTTCGTTGATTTCGTTTTCTGCCAGCAACTACTCCCACAATTGCAATGATTCCAGCAGCAAGGCTCAGCACAACTAACAGTGGACTGAAGTTCATCTGATGGTTGGCCATATCTTCTATCAAGCTTTCATCAGCGTGCAAAAGCGACTTAGAACTGTGCCTTTTAACTTGGCCAGTCGGTTCTGTATTTTGGAGAGAACTGTGTGACACGTCATATGGTGAAGAAATCTTGCTGTCTTCCATTGGTGCTTCTACTGTCCAAAAATGAATAGCTTCTGAATACCACTTCTATGCTGAGTGATGTAATATACCTAATTATTTAAGTACGGCACTGCCACAATGTGGGTAGTTTGTGATCAACGACACAAAATAGAAGAAAAACCGCATAGGTACCCTTTTCATAGTAGGGAATGTTGTGTGGCCCAATGTCGATTGTTTTGTCAGTTGTAGTGTCAGTCTTGTTCATGACAATAACAAACGCGTTCCTTCCATTTGGGTACTGTAGTGGCCTCCAAGTCTGCAACGTTCTTTCAGTGCAATTAGCTTATAACTAGTTTTACAAGCAACTAGGTATATATGTAGGTATTGGGTAACAGTTAGTTCGCACCTCTCCAAATGTATCAGATACATCATCGTTTGGATTGCCAGATAGAACAAAGTTGGCCAAGTATTTTCCAAACATCCTCCCAGCCATCTGGTCTGCTTCTGATGGCAATGCAACCGTTCCATTGACTGTTTTGGATCCTTAATATCGCTTAGCCAACGTTTGGCTTGGTTATGTAAAGGGTGTTTTTTTATCTGCACAATTAATTTTTTGAATAACTTTCTATTCCCTGATCTGATCACCGTGAAATTTGAACCAAAGACGCCCAAGACTTTTGGGTTTTGTCTAGAAAAGGAATTTTCGAAATCGGATGTGCATCCATGAAGTAATGGTCATTCGAACGCGAGGTCCAAATTTGCCCATTTTGATTGGGAGCTTTCACGCTCTCACATGCTTCTCTTCTTGGCCAATCCACCAAAAACTTGGGGATGTGTGCGGAATTGAGCTGCCTACAAGACGGCATTAACCTTTTTGAGCCAGTTTTGGAATTTGCAGTATAACTGGACAAATTCAAATGTGATGCACAAATCACGCATGGCTGAGCCTTTTGTCACCAAAATGCTTCCTCTAAAGTCTAAAATGAACATCCGAAAAACAACGATTGCACGGAATGTACTGTTAATCGAATGAGTAAGCGGAGGCGGTTCTAAGCCACCCATGTTTTACAGAATCCAACAACCTTTAATTATTTAGATTGTTGTGGAGAAAAGGTTGATTTTCAGTGTTTTGATCTGCAACTCTGTAAGCATAAAAAACTGGCTCAAAAAGGTTAATGCCATCTTGTAGACAGCTCAATTTCGCACACATCCCAAGTTTTTAGCGATTGGCCAAGAAGATAAGCATGTGAGAGCGTGAGTCCCCAGTCAAAATTGGCAGATTTGGACTTCGCGTTCGAACGACCATTACTTCATGGATACAAATCCGATTTCAAAAATTCCTTTTCTAGACAAACCCTAAAGTCTTGGGCGTCTTTGGTTCAAATTTCATGGTGATCGGATCAGGGGCAGAAAGTTATTCAAAAAATAAATTGTGCAGTTAAAAAAAACACCCTTTATCTTTATAGGGTGTGTATGTACACATACAGTGGTACCATACATCACATGATAATGAACAACTGGACACCTATGCCGAGCATCAATAGTAGGTCCTGTGCATGATTTGTGTATCCTTCTTGTTCAAAGGAGTACAGCCACACTTTTCCACTTCTTCCAACTTTTCTATTAACCTGGTTCGTCTCTCGAAACGCGGGCACCAAATAATTCATGTCAGTGTTTATGCGTCCAGCAGCGATTTCCAAGTCTGTAATGGTTGAATACAGAATTGGCTACCTACCTAAATCTGCATGCATATGAAACTGACAATGACACTGAATTGGTGAGCTGTAGCCATATTTACACTACACTGCAATACACACCCAAGAATACAACTGTACATACAAAGCCAGTAAAATCACCATTTTCACTGCCATAGTGTGCAGCGCAAAACCGTTCAATTCGATCCACATGCTCGAATTTTCTAACTGACTTTGTAGCTTCTTTGCAGTTATTAATCACTTGAAATCCAAAAACACTGCTTGGCACCAGCCAATCTGGTAGGCCTAATTCTAAAGATGCACACAGCCTTGCGTGTTTGATTTTGTATACACTAGCCGCTTCGAACTCAGGACTCCTGCTTGCAAAGTGCTCCAAAATGGTTCAACATCAATTTGTCTCATGAAATAAAATAATGTTGAGGATACTCAGTTCAGTTGTACAATGATGAATCACTGCACAGATGAAACTGCAAAGTGTTGGAATGCAGGTCAACCAAAGCAAATGCATGTCAACCAACGCATTTTCATGAATACTACAGAATTGCTTCTAACACCCACTCTGTTTTAAATAAATTTCATATCAACACACCCACGACGTAAATTGGAGACATGCGCTGAGACTCGTTTGCAGAACTTTTGTTTTATTTTCTGTGGTGATGCTATGTGGCGGGGGGGGGGGGGAGGAGAGCATATGCTTTTCGGTGTGTCTGTTTGTATGTGTTGTATGTTCAAAAACGTTTTGCTCTCGCAACCGTGCATGCATGCGTGCAACTCTGCATGCGTGCGTGCGATCGAGCGTGCGCGTGCGTGCATGCATGTGTCCATGTCCATGTGCATGCGTGTGCGTGCGTGCGAGCGTGCGTGCGTGCGTGCGTGCATGTGCGTGCATGTGCGTGCGCGTGTCCGTGTCCATGTGCGTGTGCGTGCGTGCGTGCGTGCGTGCGTGCATGTGCGTGTAATACAAGTTTTTATAGCGTTAACACCTTTAAAACAAAGTAAAAAATAGTAAAAGTTCGAAGTTTTTATAGCATAAACACGTGTAAAACAAAACAGTTATAAACAAAAAAGTTACAAGTATTTTATGGCAGAGGTTTGATCCCAGGACCTCCAGAAAAGTAACAGGAATCATAACCACTACACCATTGATCTGTATGTAACTGTTCTCTAAACACTTCTGATAAGTCAGAAGCACGCATAACATGTGCTGTATTATCATATAATTTATTTATATTTGCATAACGCATGGATTACGATAGCTTCAGTAGTGCCACTCTTATTTTGATGGTAAAATGTGCCAAGCAAGCTTCATACAAAATTTCTGCTCAGGCTCAATCCATCCAGCAGAACTCTGTGCTGCATTGCAGACAGAACCCACAAACAGTCATACTACTGTAGAAAAGGATAATGCTATATCTTGTCATTACTGTAGCAGATTGGAAAACGAATGCCAGATTCGTGATCACCATGGTCGATTACATACATCCCAAGCAGATTTGACACTGAATTCTCAAATTCGATCAAACGCAATTTGCATATTCAATGCGTCGTATCTCGCGATTACGGTATCGCACTGGAAAACGGATGTGATATTCGTGATCAGCACGGTCGATTACATATATCCCAAGCAGAATTGACACTGAATTCTCAAATTCGATCAAACACGTATGCGAAATTTGCATAACTCAAAGATTACGGTAGCTATCGCAAATCCGGCCCCTATTTGACGGTGAAGTTTCCCACGGAAGCTTCATGCAAAATTTCAGCTCAATCCATCCAGCACAACTCTCTGGGCTGCGTTGCAGACAAACAAACATTGTGCTTTAGTAATATAGATATCATGCAAGTACGTACATACATAGATACACACATACATACATAAAGTATGTGTGCAGGTCAATTCAAGCACTTGAACCATACTTGTTGTGCTTTCATCAGGAACTGTGCCTGTTAGATATGGATAAGCACGTCGTTTATTGCTTAGGGCCACAGCAGACTCTGGTATTAGAGTGCCATCGACAACTGGACCTAAATTGAAATGTTGTGTGTTCTCTGCTCAGTGCGCCGGTGTCCCATGAAAATTTTCCCCCTCAAAATTTTTCCTCCCCAGGAAAAATTTCATATGATAAAACTCCCCCCAGGAAAATTTTCATATGAACATTTTCCCCCCTGGGATTGTGGGATTGTGACAATGTATGGAGCACACTACCATTGTGTTCCACAACACACACGGATGTTGAACACGGGCACACCAATGTCGTTAGTGGCTGGTGGTGAAGTCTTTGTGCTCAACAGCCTCCAGAAGTCGCGACTGCCTCGGCGTTTGATCAAGCAGCTGAAGGAGCTGTACCCTTCACTGCTGAGCCGCAAAGGAGCGTGCGTCAGCTTGGTTCCACTTCAAAAGCAGCCAAACGGCAACGACTGCTGTCTGTACGCGGTGGACACGGCGTTCGACCTCTGTGACACAGAGATGGCCGAGCGGCAGCATAACCACTACTGCACGGAGCGGATTCGAATTCAGCTCATTTGCTCGTTTGAGCTGGGCAAATGGTGCCTTTGGACAAGGAGCGCATCAAACACCGCCGACCGACAATAATTGTGAAAGTTCAACTGTAAATGAGCTGATCCACAGTGTGGTTGTCTCATACTCATCTTGATCGCTCCAGATAATTTGCTGCTTGCTAACGTGTAAGTGTTGCATAGGCGTGGCATTGTGTGGACAAAGACGAATTCCAATGCTTGTATAAAGATTTCCACCATTCTTTCGGGGGAGGAGAATTTTCATAATGGGAGGAAAATCTACATGGCTTGGGGTGACAATTTTCATATGAAAATTTTCCCGGGGGGAGAATTTTCATGGGGGGGAAATTTTCATGCGACACTGGCATGGTGGATAGAGATTGTGATCCTATACACTACATGTACAATGTACAAAGGGTATACATCGGTGATGCCTGCTGCACCTACTGTATGATGCGTGATGCGTACATGACTTAGAGTTGGGAAAATACGTTTTGACTTTGGACCAACGTATCTTTAAAAAAAAATATGGTATTGTTTTTAAAAAATACCTACGTATCTTTCGTATTGTTTAGAGTACGTATGTACATGTACCATACATCATAGTAAGCCATCAGCGAAGTGTCCACAGCTGAGAAATCGGTACATAAAGTATGTCGAATGCTGTAAAACTGCGCAAGTGGACTTGTAGGGGACTAGGGGAGTGTCTGTGCGTACGTGTGTGTGGGTGTGTGGGTGAGTGGTGCCAAGTAATGTGCGACCAGGAGATTTGGCATCCAACAAAGTCAGCAATGGGCACACAGCAAGCAAAGAATGCGACGCAGGGCGCAACGCGGAGATTGAGGGCGCGTAGAGGAAGCTAGCAATAGCAAAAGCTAGCAAAAAAGCTGGCAGAACCAATTGTTGGGTCTGCGTCTGCTACGTCCAAAACCTACCGTAAGCGAAATCTAAGTGTTGTAAGAATATATTATGTAAAACAAATAAACAAATCGTCTTGTGGTTAAGTATACCCACCCACACAAGTCACACATGGTCTTCAATGTATGGTACATTGATTAATAACAACAGTTTTATTATATATATATATTGCAGGTTGCCAACAAAATACAGGCTTACAACTTCGATTTACGACTATGACCTTACGATT
This sequence comes from Paralinhomoeus sp. GSCO2_6, assembly GCA_030248085.1. Classification (NCBI taxonomy): domain Eukaryota; kingdom Metazoa; phylum Nematoda; class Chromadorea; order Monhysterida; family Linhomoeidae; genus Paralinhomoeus; species Paralinhomoeus sp. GSCO2_6. The sequence goes on along the minus strand of JASAMY010002161.1, from coordinate 34,539 downwards.
ACGATTACGACCGTACTTTTTTAAAATATGATACAGGCAGGCGGCGACGTATTTTTTAAAAAAAATACGTTTATTTTTTTAGAAAAAATACGTGTGAAAAAATACGCGCCCAACTCTAACATGACTAAATGGACCACTAAAAGGACACTAATTAAAAGGGGTACTAAACTCACTGTTAAATGGAGAGAGTGGAATTATTGGAGCAGTACTCAGGTTTCCACTTGCTTCTATGAGTACCTGATATGGCAGCTTTCTGAGACAATCAATGACATCCAATCGGCCCTGAGTGTCCAATGTTTTCCACTGCTCTTTCGTTGCGCATTTCAGATTTGCAGCAACCACCACGCTGTTGTTTTGCATGTTCCTTGCTAAACAGTAGACAGCTACATCATTCAGTGTTTTATTGTTAGTGGAGGTTTGTGCATGCACACAGCTAACCTAACGTTTCATCCACACGGCCAGTGACTGCGGCCAATCCACTCAATGGCATCACTTGGACAAACAGCCCAACAGTGCTCGGAAGCATAGAGAGCAGATCTGTGGCTAAGGCTCCAGAACTGTGACCAGCAACAGTCACTCTGCGGGGATCACCACCAAAATTCACTATCTCTCTTTGCACCCACTGAAGTCCATGCACAATATCTAAAGGTTCAACTTTACTCAGTAGATTAATGTGTTTTTTTTAATTAGTAATTATTGATTATCTTGTCAATTATTTCAAACTCTATCAATGGATTTGATACAATGTATGACACATTGTACGTACCTACCTCTAACTCCGAAGTTTGCAGGAATGTTTTGATCACCAGCATAGAAAAATCCTAGTATGTCAATTCTGTACTGAAAATCAACGACAACGATTCCTTCAGAAGCAAAAAGGTCTATGAACGATGCATCTCCAAACGTCTTTGTGCTTCCACCAAACCAACCACCTCCATAAATGTAGTAGAGAACTGGGCATCCGCCACTGACGAGGCAACGCTTCGTAACAAACACGTTTGCGTATAGGCAGTCCTCACTCATATTCTAAATTTATATTGTATTACCTAGATATATTATTTAGCCAATACCGTCCATGAAGGTCACCGTTGGAGCGATTATTAGAAATTGTTGGGGGCATACAGCAGGCCACGAAGTGGTTTCAATGGTTCCGGTCCAAGGAGCCTTCTCAACTGGACTGGCAAACCTCAGCTGGCCGATGGGCGGTTCTGCATAAGGCACACTGAGGAATTCAATGCCATCTGGAGCGCGTTTTGTGCAGAGAGGCTTTCCCCTGATTTTGCCACCGGACAATTGTACTGTCAGCGCTTCTGAGACGTCTTCGCAGTTCTCATCGCTCTCTGGTGTTGTGGGCGTACATACTTGAATTAGCACGACCAGCATTACTTGAAGAAGCATGGCTGTCTTCTTCTGTGAACTATCTTCTTCTCTGCTTCGTTCTTTGTTAAACGTATAGCTGCGCTGGAAAATGGCAGAACTAGCCTGCGCTTAGTGTAGGTATAGGTACAGAGTCTACTACATTAGGCAAGGAAGAGCATGTGTGGCTACACTGCACTATTATCTGTTTAAGTACATGTTGCATGCATAGTCACAGAGCCCAGGTATTAGCTGGCAAAAGATAGCGCGTGCAAATGGTTTGCTGACTAATCACAGATGGTGTCACTGATCTTGGTGACTACGACCTATGACGAATCTATGATGAATCCGGGTCGTGAAAATTCAGTTAGAAGACAATTGTAAACACCTCTTTCATGCAATTTCACTCAAACTAATGTCCTCATCAGCACCCACCCAGTGGCGCGATGGAGTGAATAGAGCGAGTCAACTGAATTGACATCGCCCATTCCAATGAATTCCACCTTTGGGGTCGGACTGAGTGGGTTTATAGTCTTCAGCGCCTGCACCCAAGTGCATTCGGCTTTCATAAAAGGAACACCACAATTGCGCATGTTTGAACAGCGGTGTTTTTGCCACGAGGTTTTGTCTTCTGGTATGGATATAACGTGTTTGCACTGCCTAGACGGACAATGTGCCTTGCGGTTGCTCCTCGCATATTCTCGTATATGCTTGCATAGAACCCCGCGCTCTGCCCACTAGAATCAATTAAAGATGGTACGTATGCTGACTCTACTGGCAACGTTGAACTGCCTGGAAGCGCCGTCACATGGCTACCTTTTCCGGTGGCACAGTGGTGAAGAGAACCTTCAAGCGCTGAAGACACTGTTGGATAAAGGAGAGGTATAGTAGGACCGCTGAACCCTCTCCATATGATTTTTTTTGGCTGCGACACCGGTCGCCACTGATGCAAAATGTAGCGCCGCGCCGTTCAATAAGCATAAGCATAGGGGTCGGGATAAAGAATGTTGTTGAATCCATCGATGGCAACCTATCGATAGAACCAAAGTAAAATTCCAAAGGAAATGAGAATGGTAATGCACTATTCCTAAATACAGTACGTAAGTTGAATTCTAAAGCTGGCAATTCCAGTAAAACTTCACAAGCGCAGAGAACCATGCTATAATAATGCATTGTTGTATCGGATTCAACACTCGGTTTTTGTTCAATGTTCAGTGTGGTTCAATACTCAACAGTTTACGTTGCGATCATTTACTTATTTTCAGTGATCTCTGTATGGTTCAATCTGTTTTGCATGTTTTTGCACGCAATGAAATTTGCATGGCACCTGTATTGTATCTACATATGCAACGGTTCCGTGCGTTTTTAAATAGCAGGGAATCGGGAATTAGGGAATTGGCAGCGTTTAGGGCGGATTAGAAGCTGTAGCATAATTTCCGTGAAGCATCCTAACAGTGGTCGCGAACATGACTGAGCCCTTGTCTTCAGCTGTATGGTGGTGTTGAACTGATTGCGCCAGTGACATTCAAGCCACGGGGTCGGCCTGGTTACTTTACGCTGCTGAAATCCGACACAGCAAAAACCACGAAATTCTCAGCAGCCAATCTCCAAGCAGCTCTGAAGCAGGTATAGTTATTCGCTTGTCCGTTTATGTTACAAATCTCGAATCAAGCTGTCTCAGCGTTGTTAGAAGCAGAAGCAAGCGCCCTTCAGAAGCAAGCGAAGGATAAACCACAACTTTAGCTCCTTATGTGCGCAACGGACCTGAGCGTCCGCTGCTCAGATACTTTTTCGGTTACGCTGATACGCAAACGGTTACGGCAAAAGCACAAATTCTAGGCGTGTTTGCGAATACCCCCCCCAAAAATTTCTGTACGCAAACGACACCGGTGCTGTTAGCGGCTCTCGCGGCACTTGTTGCTGTTCGTTTACGCGCCTGAGTAGTGGTATATTCAAAAACAATTATTCGCATTACATTACACTACACAGCATCGCAATTCTGTTTTTCCAATGACGCCGTCCGCTCTGCCCACTCTGCCCAGCCAGCGCCGCCGCCGCCGTCGGCCGTCGCGGATGATTGATCGAGCGCCGATTTATGAGCTCGCGCGCGCGCGCGCGCGTTCGCGTGTGCGTGCGCAGCGGTCGCCCCTTTGACGCGCAGACGACGCGCAGACAACGGTAACGACGACTGCCTGTGTCCGACTGCAAGCAAGGATGGCAAGAGTGCCACACGGGGCGGGCGCCGAACGATGTCGGCACCTCTGACTCGCTCACGCTGTCCCACACAGGTGAGTTGGATGAAAAACGGATGTGGATAACACAGCGAGCCCACTCTGCCCAGCCGCCGCCGCCGCCGCCGCCGCCGCCGGCTGTCGTGCGACGGTACAAACGACTGCTTGTGTCCGACTGCAAGCAAGGCCGGCAAGAGTGCCACACGGGATGGGCGCCGAAACATGTCGTTACCTCTGACTCGCTCACTCCGTCCTACATCAAGACGCGGCCCAGGCCAATACTAGTCCGACACCGGTGCTGTTAGCGGCTCTCGCGCATACCTGTAACTGGGGGGGGGAGGGGGTTGGGGGCCCTGCAGAATTGTCCGACACAGCGGGCCCACTCTCTCTGCCCAGCCGCGCCGACGCCGCCGCCGCCGCCGTCGGCCGTCGACGATGATTGATGGAGCGCCGCTTGAGTAGAGGGAGCGCGCGCGCGCGCGCTCCTGTGTCAGGAGCGTGGGCAAGAAGGTGGGCGCAGCGCAGCGTGTGGATTATGGATCTAATTTTGGCCCATGATTTAATCAGTAAACTTCACTTACTTACTTAAACTTTACTTACTTATCCCGCTCTGGGATGCGCCCATTTCTGCCCCCATGGAAGGGCAGCACGTCCCTCAAGGCGTCCAACGCCTCGAGGGACGCCTCGAAATGATTAGCACCTAGAGGAAACGGTTAGGATTTGCCTCTTCAGGCGCGGCAACCGCTGAGGACGACTAATCCAGGAAAACCTGGAGCTAAGAAAAATGGCGTCAGATGCTATGTCTTGGCATGCTCGAATGGTTACGTTTTCCACAATAAAATGCACACCACTCGATGCTACAAAACAGACGAGAAGGGCAAACTCTTCTCTGTGTGCTATGCACTGTTGTCTGGTGAAGGACTGGAAAGTCACGACTGCAGTGTGGCCCATAGCTATTCTCTTCTGGACAAAGGCCACAAATTATTTACTGATAATCTTTACACGGTGAGCCTTCTTTAGTTTGGGGAAGTGTAAATTAACTGGTGGCTTACAGTATTGTAGGTCGACTAGGGCGTAGTTTGCCGCTCTGTTTCATTACAGGGTGGAATGCGGCCCTGTTTGCTGACTGCAAAATGATGCCCTGTTCGATAATGGTGTACAATTTTTCAATGTCAACTAGGGCGTAGATTGCTGCTCTGTTTGATTACAGGGCAGAATGCCACCCTGTTCGACAACTGTGTAAAATGCCGCCCTGTTCGATTTCAGTGTACAATTTTCCTATGCCCAACCATTTGCGCTGTGATGATAGTAACTGCTCCATTTAGGAGGTTCCTCTATTTGTGGCGCTTAAAGCGGCTGGCACTGAGTGCACTGGCACTCTTCGCAAGAACAAAGCATTCTTGCCGAAGTGCCTTACTGTGACCAGTGCGGCGGAACTGAAAGGAGCGCTGTACAACAGAGGAGACCATGTTGTGGCCTTTGCCAATCAGGCGGACCTCAACTTTACCAACTGGTTTGACAACAAATTTGTAATGCTACTCTCAACGCTGCCTGATGTGCCATTCGACAATGACATTTGTAAGAGAAAGAACACCGACAGGGACAGAAGCGGACGAAAAAAATTTGAAATTGTAAATCTGATGAGACCATCTGTGGTTTCGACCTACACAGGTGGCATGAACTTCGTCGACATCAGGTTGTTATGCTGGGCTGTGTGGCTGTATGTGTGTCTGGATTTAACATATACAGGACTGGTCTAAGTTTGTTTGTTTGTTTGTGTGTGGGCCACTTCTATGACCGTGGGGGCCTTTCTCTGCTCACAATTGACCGCTTGCAGTGAGGGATCAGACCCAGTCAGCGCGATCCAGGGGGGGGGGGGGGTGGCTGGCTCCCCTAACGAGTTCCTGGTCTAAGTTGGTGGGTTAGGATTTGGTGGGTTGGGACAACTCAAACTGCAAATTGCCAAGGTTTAACCAATAAGTCGTTTCGTTATTGCAGCGACCAGCTGCAGGATATGTACAAAAGAAAAATTCGGAGGAAGAAGTGGACAATCCGTGTACTCGAATTCTACTTCATGCTGCTCGTCCACAATTCTTATCTAATTAAAACGTGGTTCGAGCCTGACCGAAAAAAATGGACGATCTTCAACTTTCGCTATGAGTTGCTCCAAGAACTCAGGAAGATCGCAGTGTCAACCTCAACGGTGGGTGGTTTGATTGACCATCTGGTACATTCGATGACATCACCCCTCCACATGTCCACAATGACCACCAAAGCTGCAAATCCTTTGTTCATCTCCCCTCGTGCACCCTTCTCCCAATTACCAATCCGCAATTTGGTGTCTTGAACAGGGGTTTTGGGGCGGGGGGACCTGTGCACGTATCAGTGTGAGTTGGGCAGGATGGTTTAGTTGGGGGGGGGGTACATTCTCTGTACGTGGCTGTTTCATAATTAGGTGGCGATCGGTCCGTCTCCCTCTGAAATCAATAAGATGGACTGCGCCCAACTAATGCGAGCCAATCATATAATGGTGGACATGCTCGAGGGCGGCAAACCGATGAGAAGAATCTGCCAGTGCGCCCTCGAGAAGCACAAAGAGTTGAATCAATTCCATGGACCTAACTCTCCAAAGCCGAAAATTGGCTCTAAATGTGCTGCCTGCAACGTGCCACTCTGCAGCACGAACTGTTACTTGATGTGGCACTCCAGAATGAAATAGCGGCGTAATTAACTAATGTGATAACCGTAACTGATGTGCAATTGTTGGTTGTCGTGTGTGCATGTCGCGCGTGTGGAGCCAATGGATGGGGCGGCTGGAAACAGTTTCATTACATAACACTTTTTTTATTTCACTCCTGACTCAAATTGCAGCAGACGGACCAGTGGCGTAGCCAGGGGGCAGGGGGGCGCTTGCCCCTCCCAAAATTTTCAGAGACCCGATTTTTTCCAAAGGGGTCCCAATTAGACACAAACAGCAGTCTTGTCCCTCCCAAATCCAAATCCTGGCAATGCCACTGAGACGGACCATTTGACGCTCAGCAGGCATGAATGTCTCCACGCGACGCTCGGGCGGGCACGGGCATCAACGTGGCGAACGGGTATCCATTTATCGCTTGTCTGCAACAATAAAACGCATTAAAACGCTTGCCATTCGTGAACAGGCATCGTACGCAAACGCGGTCAGAGCGCTCTCAGCTACGTTTGCAAACAGCAGCTGTAAGCAAATACACCCTTTTTCAAAAATTTGGCGCAAGTGAAAATTAACATGGCGTTCGCGAACGCGCCTGGAAACTAATAGGGTTACGCTGCAACTATTTGGGTTACGCTGATACGCGTTTTAGTTGCGCACATAAGGAGTTAGGGCGCCATCAAAGGCTTGGCACTGAGCGAGGTGTTCTTTTCTCTGGCTGGAGGTGTTGGACAGTTCAGGGTAAAAGGTCCCGGTGCTGATAGACGTGATTTAATTCCGGCTTGCCTCAACGAACCGGTGCGAATCTTGCTGCTTTGTCTTTGCTTTGATTCAAAATCTGATTCCTACTTCAGTTCGGCAACGATTGTTTCCTCGAGGCGCACAATCAGATGCGACATGAGCTGAAAGAGGGCAAAGTCTATAATATCAATCTAAAGGCCGCCAACATGCACAAATTGGTGGGTGTCGCGGTCGTGTGTTGCTCTTGTTATTGCGTGCATTCTACCTTACCCATTGGATTCTCTCCAAAAATGCAAAGAGAGCGGGTTTAGCAATGGAACAGCCAATTGGCAGCAAACGCGGAGGCGCGACTGGCGAACTGCGCCGCATTCGATCACAAGCAACAATCTGGAGAGAACTTCGTCGCGGTGGATCGCCCTCACCTCAACGATGCCGTGTACAGTACACGGATTACCTAATTCACTAATTTACATACACTACTACTACTAATTTACTACTACGACTCAGGAGTCGTTTGCGGCCCCATGTGGCCCCATAAGAATATTTATGGACTACGGTATCGATAGAAATCGACTATGGTATTGATCAAATCAAAAGTGTCTTCTGAAAATTGTGAAAACATCAACATTCAACAGCACTCGGCGACTGCCGATGTACTTTTCCACAGGGTCGTGTCGGTCGTGTCGGTGGCACGATTTTGCAGTATCTACGATGTGGACACTACAGTCTACGACGTGGGCTACACTGTCTACAAAGCGGTCAGCTATGCTCGGCGACTGCTGATGTACTTTTCCGCAGGGTCGTGTCGGTCGTGTCGGTGGCACGATTTTGCAGTATCTATGATGTGGATACTACAGTCTACGACGTGGACTATACTGTCTATGAAGCGGTCAGCTGTGCCAGGCGACTGCCGATGTACTTTTCCACAGGGTCGTGTCGGTTGTGTCGGTGGCACGATTTTGCAGTATCTACGATGTGGATACTACAGTCTACGACATGGACTACACTGTCTACGAAGCAGTCAGTTGCGCCAGGCGACTGCCGATGTACTTTTCGACAGGGTCGTGTCGGTCGTGTCGGTGGCACGATTTTGCAGTATCTACGATGTGGATACTACAGTCTACGACGTGGACTACACTGTCTACGAAGTGGTCAGCTGCGCTCGGCGACTGCCGATGTACCTTTCCGCAGGGTCGTGTCGGTCGTGTCAGTGGCACGATTTTGCAGTATCTACGATGTGGACACTACAGTCTACGACGTGGACTACACTGTCTACGATTGCGCATGCACTTGTGGTGAGCAAACAAATGGTGTTTACAGAGTTGTAGGTTTACCTATGTCTCCAACGGCTCGTGTTTCTACATCCTGTATACAGCTCTGTCTACATAACCCTATTAGAAATAGCCCAGTTCCAACACTTGTACTGTAGTTAACACTACAGTGTTCATACCTTGCACCGAAATGTTAGAGATGTCACTGCTGTTTTCCCCACTCGCACTGTTGCCCACTGACCGTGTGTACAACTTAGAGTGCAGCAGCACACTACCAAGTGCAATGGCTCAACAACCTCAATTAGTAGGTACCCTAGTATTCTCGATTCTGTACAACCCCCATTTCTTTTCAAAACGTTACTCACGAACAATGCATTCACACTTACCACTCTTTATAGCAACATAGCAAATTACAACCACAACAATTGCAACAATCAAATGCGGAATAGACCTGTTCCTGAGGCAGCTCTCCCATACCTATTGGTGAGGTGGGCAGACAATGTGTGAAGATCGGCCGATGCCGTAGGGGCAGAGAAAGCGGCTCTTACGCGCAAGATCCTGCATCGATTCTTGACTGACCACTAAAAAAGAGTCTTTTTCTATCCATCGAATGTCTAATGGTGCCAGTAGGGATAAACATGGGCCCAAAGATCTCAGCATGACTTGAACCACTAGACAGTTTGGCCCAGGCTGGCTCGGCCCACACCCTCAAAACACATGCCCAGCGCGGCTGGGCCCGCAGGATTGGCCCAGGATTCCGGCTCAGCCTGGCCCATGGGCGACGGTGCGCCAGGCGAGGCTGCGTCGGCCCAAACATACTTATTGTTAGTTGCCACTACACTAGATTATGCATGGCGTTTTTCGCAGTTTTTAGTAATTTTACGGCTCTAGACGGGAAGGGGTCATGAACAAGGGTATGCTACATCGGCCGTTGATGCCGTCCTCCAATTGCCACTAATCCAACAACAACAACAAAAACCACAACACAGCCACCCTCCCGCTCTTCCCCCACCCCATTCCCTATTGCCTCTGAGTGGTCTTTTCGGTGCGTCTTTTGCGCAGCCTAATCTTCTGCCTACATTTGGGTGTTTTGATCCCGCACCCTTCTGCACACTAAGCTCCAGGCATCGCCACCCTCCCGCTCTTCCCCCACCCCATTCCCTATTGCCTCTGAGTGGTCTTTTCGGTGCGTCTTTTGCGCAGCCTAATCTTCTGCCTACATTTGGGTGTTTTGTCTTTGCCGCTTTTCTGCAACAACAAAACGCATGAGTATGCCTGTTGTTCGTGTACATGGGATTTTCGCGAACGTGGCTCGAGCATTTTTATTTAATTTTTAATTTTTAAAAAAGTGCTGAGACTTATTTAATTTATTTAAATTATTTAATTAATTTAATTGTTTTTTTTTACCTGCATGTAATTTGAAGTTCAATTCAGTTCTAGCAGCACTGCACCCAACCATTTTGTCTGGGCGATGCGAACGCACGCACGCACGCGCACCAATCAACAAGCGGCGCTGCGGAGATGGAGGCGTGGCCACGCCCAGAGTGAATAGAGCGCCCACGACGACGGCGCGTCACACTACTGACCGACTTTCGCTGACGTCATCTCCGAGTAGAGACAGACAATGCACGCAATTTTTTAAAATGAGCTAAATAACCATAATTTGCACTATTGTAGGTGTTCTGGAGGCTGCCAAACCAAGACTGGTTCACACTAAGCGAGGTGTCATGCATCAGTGTAAATACTCCGTGTAGTTGTTTCAATGCGAGTGTGCTCCACAAAAGCCTTGAATGACCATAGAAATACATACATAGTTCGCCGCCCCTGCGTTCCCCGCGAGCGCGGCAGCCCCAACATGACTAACCCCCCCTGTCGAAAAGTACGTGCCCAATCGTAGACAGTGTAGTCCACGTCGTAGACTGTAGTGTACACATCGTAGATACTGCAAAATCGTGCCACCGACACGACCGACACGACCCTGCGGAAAAGTACGTCGGCAGTCGCCGAGCGCAGCTGACCGCTTCGTAGACAGTGTAGTCCACGTCATAGACTGTAGTGTCCACATCGTAGATACTGCAAAATCGTGCCACCGACACGACCGACACGACCCTGCGGAAAAGTACGTCGGCAGTCGCCGAGCGCAGCTGACCGCTTCGTAGACAGTGTAGTCCACGTCGTAGACTGTAGTGTCCACATCGTAGAAACTGAAAAATCGTGCCACCGACACGACCGACACGACCCTGCGAAAAAGTACATCGGCAGTCGCCGAGCGCAGCTGACCGCTTCGTAGACAGTGTAGTCCATGTCGTAGACTGTGGAAACCACGCGATGGTTACCACAGTCTACGAAAATCGACAAGGGATGGGGCCGCAAACTGGGTCTGGGCCACTACTACTACTACTACTAATTTATTGAAAATTGAACTCGAACAGTTATTATTTGAATTGGCTTTGTTTAGCCACTAGATTGTGTGCACTTCTTACAGTTAGAGTATTCATATGGCAAAAACAGAGAGCGTACTGTGCGCAATTTCAGAGCAGTGGTGATTTCTTGGGCTATTCGCTTTGGACAACGCTCAAACGACGTTCAGGAAGCACAAGCAGCTAATGTAGGGTATTTTTCGGACTTTATCCTCAGTGACATGCACAAGGCCTCGCAAGTACCTGTAAAACGAAAGTATCGTATAATCCAATAGTGACCCCATCCCCCTCCAATACTGCCCGGGTATAGAGAGGTTGACATGTAGTGGACCCCTCCAATGGTATCCAGGGGGGGGGGGGCGAACTAACCCTGTGATTTGCGTCAAAGAAAAAAGAACAAAGGAAGAATGTCCAGAGCAATAGTAAAATAACCCTACGAAAAAAATGCAGTTCCAGGAATCGAACCCGCGAGCTTTAGAGAGAGTGCGTGTTGTGTTGTGTTGTCCATTCTCAATGTCCAATTCATGCAAATTTAGATTGCCTTTGGCGCCAATTATGAGCTCGGCTGCGCCTACAAGTGTGGAGTCGCGCTATGCAAATATGGACCATGCAAGGTACATACCGTACGTTCAGCGCTTTCAGCTGCTCAACATGATTGAGTTGAACTCAGATATGACCTCAAAGTTTTAGCAATCGCTCTGGTGAACTCTTTGCAACAATTTCGTTGGCTTTCAGGGTGAGAAGCTGGGAAAAGAGCTTTTTCAGTACGGCAAGCCTGGCTCACTGTGTGAAAGGGGAAAGACTGAACAGGACACCAACTTCTGCCTCAAACCATCGAAGAGACCCCGATGCTGAAGATCGAATGTATTAGGAGACTGCACAAATCTACTACTGCAAGCAGTCTATTGAGAATACTGATAGGGAACAGAACATCAAGTCAAATCGACACAACCCACTGCATGTAAGGCTAAGGCGTTCTTCTGTCGGATGTCATTTTGTCATTGTGTACCTGTGGAGAGATTAAGCCTTGAAAGAAATTGAAACAGAAATAGTGAGCAAGAACGGTCTTTAGGTCGGAGACTTCACCGCATGTCGTTCCGTAGCGTGTATGCCACCAGCCACAGGGCCCTTTTTGCCGGGCAAAAAAAAAACTAGAACGAAGCAAACCACAGTGTATACTGTACAGCTGTTCCCTTCGGTGACATTCCACACACATTTCAGACCCATCATGACGGTGCACTATAATGTGGCATATATTTATAAATTTTTTTTTACGTTTGAGCCAATTTTACGAGAGTTCGGCATGTGTACGTTGCATTGTTCTGCACTGCAAGCGCAATCATCGCTTCGAAAGTAACACCGTTGTCTCGTTTGGTTGAGTCGCCCGTCTTCGCTCTCTGTTGCTGACTTGAGCGGCGCCAATGAGGATTGCTGCAATTAGAACCAGGAATATGGAGAGTGGTGCCAGCAATGGTTTTCCTGGCGACTGCCTGGGATACCGCGCATGCCCTGAGACTTCAGCGTAATCGAAATCTCCTGCTCTTGACAGCTTCTCTTGTTTTAGTAGAGCCATGCGATCCAAGGGCAAGGCATTTGCGACAGGCGCATCGAAAACTGAGTAAATTTTTCCATCTTCTTCAGGCACATCCTTAGTCCAAAATTGAATAGTGTCTAAGGGATGTGTATTTAACGCTTGACGCAAAGTAGCAAAAACAGTGAATAAGATTTGTGCTCATTACAATGCGAAAGTTTTAAGTCCCAAAACGAGTACATTCTCGACAGAACCGTTTTGCTATTATGTGTGAACTCGAAAAGGCAATATACCATAAGATGTTTTACTGACAAAGCGTGTCAAAAACACGCCCCTTTTTCGTAGTAGTCAATGTTGTGTGGTGTGGAAAACCCTGCCTCTCCCTTGGATGAGTTTCCATAAACGATGACGAATGCGTTGTTTCCATCTGGGTATGCAAAGGCCTCCATGTCTAAGCATTGTCCCTGTTTGATGCAGACTCTCAACTTACAGTCACACCTCGCCATATCTTTCAGTTTCTTCACAGTTTGGATTGCCAGTGCGTATGAAGTTGGCTAAGTATCGCCCGAAAAGCCAGGCAGCGGTTTTGTCAGCAGTGCTCGCTTTGGTTGGCACACCTGCAGTTCCATTCCACGCAAATCCAATGTCTGGAAAAATGTTCGGTACATAGTTTCGAATGTTTTGTAGTAGTTATTCTGTCAAAAGAAGCCATTTCGAGTGTGCGTGCGCGCGTGCGTGCGTGCGTGCAAACCTACCGAGGCCAAACGTCACGTACAGATCTGCAGCGTGGGCTGTATAACCGTCCTGTTCGAATGAGTAGCGCCAAACGTTTCTAGGATTTTTGGATTCAAAAGTTGATTCATTTTGCGAGTTTTCTCGAATGCTGGAACAATGTAGATAGCGTCGGTTAGCAAGTGGTCTTCTCGATTTAAGCCCAAACCAGAACCATCTTGTCTACTACTCCTTTGTTGCGCAAAGCAATACAAATTCCACTGAGATTAACACCTATACCTCCGATTTCATAGTGTTGGCTACAGAGTCGAGAGATTCGGCCAGGGTGTCTATATTGGTCATTGGAGCGAACCAATACAGGACACAAAAGTTGCACGGCTTGCTTCATCAATTTCGGTTTGCCAGTGGATTTTTCACCTTCCGGCGCCATTTCGTCCGGCACTGTACCCGTCAGAAACGGGTAGGGTCGACGATTCAAAGCGAGTTTTACAGCCTAGTCCGGAATTAAAACACCGTCATTGACTGGACCTGCATTAGCATCATGAATCGTCATGAATCAAATTTATAAAACAGGCGACGCGTCACGACGCGTCAACTTGACGCGTCGTGGCGCGTGCAATGTGAACGGGCCTTAAGCGCACTGTGGTATTCCTATATATCACCATCACTTGCCTATACCAGCAACAACAGAGGGGTCTTTTCACTCTTCTCTTCTTGATGCGATCGATGATTTCGTTTTCTGCCAGCAACTACTCCCACAATTGCAATGATTCCAGCCGCAAGGCTCAGCATAACTAACAGTGGACTGAAGTTCATCTGATTGTTGGCCGTATCTTCTAGCAAGCCTTTATCAGTGTGCAAAAGCAACTTTGAACTGTGCGTTTTAACTTGACCAGTCAGTTCTGTATTTTGGAAAGAACTGTGTGACACGTCATATGGTGAAGAAAACTTGCTGTCTTCCGTTGGTGCTTCTACTGTCCAAAAATGAATAGCTTCTGAATGCAACTTCTATACTGACTGATGTAATTACCTACCGTAAATCCTCCAGTAGAAGCCCCCTCCAATAGTACATCTGGATACGGCAAGGTTGAAAGTATAGAGCCCCCCTCCAATAGTGCCCCCTTGCGTAAGGGGTATGTTATGCCATGTGCCTTTCATGGGCAAAAATAAAGTGGTAGGTACATTTCTACACACACTACTAATCATATCAGGGTGTACGCGTCAGCGTACAACCCTAATATGTGACGACTTCTGAATGCGGCTTTTTGACTTTTCGATCGCCTAAAACTTTTGATTGCCTGAACGGATTTCGGCTAGCTCAAACGAACCGCCTTCTTCTGGGGCATCAAACGCGCCATAACGTTTCCTTGTTTTGCTGCAAGGGGACGATACCTCCAAAAATGTTGTGGAAACGCGGGTTTTCTTTTTTCGTGTTCTCTGCCACTTTTTTGGACCGCCGCTCCCGAACGCCGCTAGCGATTGGGCTGAAACTTGGCATGGATACGCAGTCTATGATGGCAATTTCTACCTCAAATGCGTTTGCTCCTAGTTGCTTCCAGTCTTGAGTTATGGCCGATTTTGCCCGATTTTTTGGACAGGCGTTTTTTCGGCCAAAACTTTGTTAGCTATAGGCGCTTCAACCGTTCATCGGAGAGATTCGCTATAATGGTGAAAGTTGACCGCCCAGGCATGTAGCATTTCACTTTCAGCAAATCAGGTCGCTCCGACTTCTATGTCGCCATAGCCGAATTTTTTTGATAGTTCCGACAAGAGTAAAACTCCAAAAAATGCCCAGTAAACCCCCAATTTTTCTTTGATTTTCGGGAACAATAGGTCAAGGGGAGTCCTCGGTAAGTCAATGTTTTGAAATTCCATCACTGGATAATGAGATATGAGCTCCTGAACCCTTAAAAAATGATTTTTTTTTAATTTTTTTTTTTAATAATTTTTTTGTTAAAGTAATTGGGATGAAACTTTGCAAGCATACGCTGTATACAATCAGAAATTAATCCCCCAAATGGATTCTTCCTAAATGCCCACAAGCTTGAGATCTGGAACACTTAGTGAAGTTGGGTCTTGGACAACCAATCGAGAGGTCGCGGGTTCGACTCCCGCTGGCGTCTCTGCCATCTCCTGAAAACCGATCAATACTGCGTTACCCCAGTGTCTTTTCCTGCTCCACCCATGTTGTTCCTACGACTCACCCTACATTTTTTTTTAGTTTTTTTCGTTTTTCTATTCAGATGTTAAAATATTTTTTGGCAGGCTTTATCAAAGCAGTGAACATCAAGTGCTTTTGGGATGTGCACTCTCATGTGCAACCTCACAAGGCGCGCACACACCGACGCACGCACGCACGCACGCACGCACGCACGCACGCACGCACGCACGCACGCACGCACGCACGCACGCACGCACGCACGCACGCACGCACGCACGCACGCACGCACGCACGCACGCACGCACGCACGCACGCACGCACGCACGCACGCACGCACGCACGCACGCACGCACACACCAACGCACGCCCGCACGCACGCACGCACACACGCACGCGCTGACGCACGCACGCATTGACGCACGCACGCACGCCCGCACGCACGCACGCACGCACGTCCGCACTCTCGCACTCACACACACCAACGCACGCACGCACGCCCGCACTCTCGCATGCACGCACTCTCGCACGCACGCACGAACGCACGCACTCACGCACGCCGAAGTTGACCACCACCTTGGCCGCGCAGAGGGCCGCGTAGGACGCGTCCTCAACGAGCATGCTGATGGTGGTGGCGTCCTCTTGGTCAGGCTTGGGGTAACGAGCGCGTCACGCGCCACTCGCTGGTGTTCAGCCCCTGATTCTGTCACTTGAGGAGTTGCAGCACGTCCGTGGTGTCCAAGACGTTGCCCAGGAAGGAAGGTGTTTGTAAAGAAATTCTACAGTTTTGAACCTGTACACTGTACACATTTTTTATTTAATTCGACGTTTTGGCTACGACACTCACGCCATAGTCAGGAAGTGCCTATTTAGACATTATTTAGGCACACTTTTTTCCTTCTGACACTCTTTTCCTTTTCCTTCGAATCTGCTTACTTCCAGAATGGTCTCAGACGTCCCCCCCCACTTCAAAAAACCGGTTACATGTGGTACTGCGGTAGGGAAACTCACGAACCTGGTGTGCGTGCCCCTTGTTCGCACCCGAAATCAGTGAACGCGTGGTGCATATTTTGTACATATCAATACGAAAAAACACTGTATTAAGGAAAAATTTGCAGGCAGCTGCAAAAAAGGGGAATATGTGACTTCCATAGACAGAAGTTGAGCTTGAAAAGAAAAAAAATGGTATTCGCGCATTGCTGAAGTCCACTTTGAAAAAAGATTGTATATGGTAAGAGCATTGCAGTGGAGTCCACTTCAAAAAACGATTGTATAACAGCATTGCAGTTGACATGGAGTCCACTTTGAAAAACGATTGTATAAGAGCATACAATGGTATGAACCATCAATTTGCTTGTCACATATTCGGCGTTTTTAGCGCGAGCTATTTTGGCATATTTCATCTACAACAGTCATTCTAGCGACATCGCTGCTGTCCAGCTAAAAGTGACACACACCACTGCCCTACGCACGTTGCAGGTAGAACTAAAAACGATAAGTGAAACAGGATTCTTGGTGTGGTGTGGTATGTATTTCAATGCTGCTGATTACGGATTTTCGAAGGACAGCTAAATGATAAGTTCGGTACGCTAATGTAGATTGTGTTTGTAGAACAGCTCCTTAAATTATACCTGAAGTGCCTGTTGTGTATACTCTCCATCCATTAACACAACAAATTTCTGTTACTGTGATACAAAAATCAGTTATCCCAATTCCAGACTGCACGTATGTTTGCAGAATAGAACAATAATTGGTAGGTATCGTAATTCAAACAGTGGTGGAATCAAAATATTCTATTCATTGGATCGTCATTTCCAGCTTACAGAATATTTCGATGTCTATGTATGTATGTGCGTGCGTGCGTGTGCACGCGCGTGTGAGTGCGTGTGTAGGTAGGTATGCACTTTTCCTGGTATGCTAAGCGCCACTGAATTCTGTCATCATGTAGTGAGTGCTAAAACGCCGAATATGTGACAAGCAAATTGATGGTTTATACCATTGTATGCTCTTATACAATCGTTTTTCAAAGTGGACTCCGTCAACTGCAATGCTGTTATACAATCGTTTTTCGAAGTGGACTCCACTGCAATGCTCTTACCATATACAATCTTTTTTCAAAGTGGACTTCAGCAATGCGCGAATACCATTTTTTTCTTTTCAAGCTCATAATTCTTGAGCTGCCTGCAAATTTTTCCTTAATACTACTATACACACCACTACAATACACACCCAATACACACGATACAATACACACATGATACAATACACACACACACACACACACACACACACACACACACACACACACACACACACACACACACACACACACACACACACACACACACACACACACACACACACACACACACACACACACTCTACAATACACACACGTATACACACTACTACTAATCAATAATAGCATGTTTCAGCAACTATTAATGGTAAGTCAACCATTTAATGTGGCAAAAGTGATAAAAATTACTTAAAAATCGGCAGTTTTGACAGGAAAATTAGCATTACCTGTCAAAAACTTTAGGTTGAAAGTATAGAAGCTACCCCTCCAATAGTGCCTCCCTCCAATAGTGCCCCCGGGTAAGGAGAGGTTAAAGTAATAGTGCCCCGGGTGCACTATTGGAGGATTTATGGTTCGGTGCTGCCAAAACGTGGGTAGTTTGTAATGTGGATAGTTTATGATCAATGACGCAAAATAGAAGAAAAAACGCATACCCTTTTCATAGTAGGGAATGTTGTGTGGCCCAATGTCTATTGTTTTGTCAGTTGTAGTGTCAGTCTTGTTCATTATAATAACAAATGCGTTCCTTCCATTTGGGTACTGTAGTGGCCTCCAAGTCTGCAACGTTCTTTCAGTGCAATTAGCTTGTAACTAGTTTTACAAGCAACTAGGTATGTGTGTAGGTATTGGGTAACAGTTAGTTCGCACCTCTCCAAATGTATCAGATACATCATCGTTTGGATTGCCAGATAGAACAAAGTTGGCCAAGTATTTTCCAAACATCCTCCCAGCCATCTGGTCTGCTTCTGATGGCAATGCAACCGTTCCTTAATTGATTGATTGACTGTTTTGGATCCTTAATATCGCTTAGCCAACGTTTGGCTTGGTTATGTATATGGTGTGTATGTACACATACAGTGGTCCATACATCACATGATAATGAACATTTGGACACCTATGCCAAGCATCAACAGTAGGTCCTGCGCATGATTTGTGTATCCTTCTTGTTCAAAGGAGTACAGCCACACTTTTCCACTTCTTCCAACTTTTCTATTAACCTGGTTTGTCTCTCGAAATGCAGGCACCAAATAATTCATGTCAGTGTTTATGCGTCCAGCAGCGATTTCCAAGTCTGTAATGGTTGAATACAGAATTGGCTACCTACCTGAATCTGCATGCATATGAAACTGACAATGACACTGAATTGGTGAGCTGTAGCCATATTTACACTACACTGCAATATACACCCAAGAATACAACTGTACATATACAAAGCCAGTAAATTCACCATTTTCACTGCCATAGTGTGCAGCGCAAAAACGTTTAATTCGATCCACATGCTTGAATTTTTCAACCGACTTTGTAGCTTCTTTGCAGTTATTAATCACTTGAAATCCAAAAACACTGCTTGGCACCAGCCATTCCGGTAGGCCTAATTCTAAAGATGAACACAGCCTCTGTGTTTGATTACTGTATACATGTCATGCAAGTATGTACGTACATACATACATACATACATACATACATGCATAGGTACATACATACATACATAATTACATACATACATACGTACATACATACATACATACATACATACATACATACAGGGTGCGGCAGGGTTACCCCGCCAACTTTAAAAATTAATAACTCATGCTAGAAAGCAAATTTTTTTATGCGGCTTGTTGCATTCGAACGACAAATCGATGGCAATTTGCATGTCGAAATATCTGCGAAATCGATCAATCGAACTGTTCAATATGACCGAAAGCCACAGTTCAGTGCAACCAGTCGAGTCGACTTCTGAAAAGTGTAAAGGCCGCCTTGACTCTTTCCTCGGTGGACTGAGTGCACACAGAGCGCACGTCGCCGACAGGCGGCCTACTCTTTCCTTTGAGCACAGTGCCTCGCTCCAGCAGTCTTTTGTGGCAACCTTTGATCAAGTCTTTCCCAGGCTTCCTGTGGATGTCGCGAAATTCCGTCCGAAACTTTCGTTGGGTTTGAGAGACGCTTCGATTTATGTCATACCAAATTGCCAGTTTAGCAAGCTACTTTGAAAAAAAACCTTTCATTTTTTATTCTGTCTTTTGACTTTCGAATTGGATTGCTACCAAAAGTGACAAAAGTTGCTTAAAAATTAAACTGTACAGTAATACAATCTTCTTTTATGGGTCTCACTCATTGTCATCCTAAAAATAATCTCATAAACATTGCCATCAATTTGTCGTTCGAATGCAACAAGCTGCATAAAAAAATTCGCTTTCTAGCATGAGTTATTAATTTTTAAAGTTGGCAGGGTAACCCTGCCGCACCCTGTACATTACATACATACATACATACATACATACATACATACATACATACATACATACATACACACATACATACATACATACATACATACATACATACATACATACATACATACATACATACATACATACATACATACATACATACATACATACATACATACATACATACATACATACATACATACATACATACATACATACATACATACATACATACATACATACATACATACATACATACATACATAAATACATACATACATACATACATAAACAAAATAATTAGCCCTATAATTAGCCCCCCCTCTATAATGATACACCCTCCCATGACCACTTTGAGTTAATAAGCCCCCCCCCCTATAAGTACGCCCCCTCCCTAAATGAACCATTGTCGAAAAGGCACATGTTTCTATGTCTGGGTGTATGTATGGTCGCGTATGTGTATGTATGTACACGTGAGACTGTGTGAGAGTGTGTTAGAGTGTACCAACGTGTGTGCACAGCGCCTTTTTTCACCGCGCGTCAGCGCGGCGAGTTTATATACAGACGGAAAAATTCGTAATGGTCTGTCCGTTTATCCATTCGTCTCTCCGTTACCAACCGGTTCTCCTTTATGGCTTGACAGATCGGGCCAAATTTTTTTTTGAGCATTCTTAGGACCAATTTGGAAATACGCCTTTTTTTAGATTTATTCTAAAAAATCATAAAAAAATTTCAAAAAAAAAACATTTCATATTTCTGTGTCCTTGAGCAAAATTTCTGTCAAAACACATGCTTAAGGATAGGGCCCAATCTGTGAGGAAAATGTGTGTGTCCGGGAGCAAAATTTCTACGTCAAATTTGGGAAAACGCATTGTTAATGATAGGACTAGGACATGTCCCAATCTGGGACGAAATTTCTGGGTCTGGGAGCAACATTTCTGGGTCAATTTTGAAAGTTTCTGCCATGTTATTTTCCGCAAATTGCGGAGCAAAATTTCTGTGTCCTCCAGCAAAATTTCTGTGAAAACACACGCTTAAGGACAGGGCCCAATCCGTGAGAAAAATTTCTGTGTCTGGGAGCAAAATTTCTGTGAAAACACATGCTGAAGGATAGAGCCCAATCTGTGAGGAAAATTTCTGTGTCTGGGAGCAAAATTTCTGGGTAAATCTGGCAAAACGCAATGTTAAGGATAGGACTCGGACGTGTCCAATCAAGGAGGAAAATTTCTGGGTCTTTCCGCAATTTTTGGAAAATAACGCGGCTGAAAGTCTGCGTTATTTTCCACCGCGTACTTGCGAACTGCAAACGCACTAGTGCGTTCGCCAGTACGCACGTCGGTCCAGCCAGCCAGCCAGCCACTCTCCTCTGCTACGGCTACCTACCCCGCTACCCAGGCACTGTGCCTAAAGGCAGCGTTGACTTTTTTGGCCATCTATTAGGGCGGGGAGGGCGCAGCGTGGATGCCTTTAGGGCGCATCAGTGCATTCCTGTGTACGGACTTTGAGGTCCTCCCTCCTGCCTCCTCCATCGGCAATTGCAATGCAGATTTTTGGACTAAAAAAGCAAGGTGACGTAGCATTCTGCAATCAACAACATCGCATTTTTCAATGCAACAAAGGAGACAATAACGGGGCGTCGCGTCGTATCATTGAAGCTTGTGCGGCGATTTTACCGATTCCAAAGGAATCGGCACCGTTAAAGAAATCCAGGAAGCCAAACACCGTCCAATCCCTGCCGAAGCACTGAAGTTTCAAATGAAAAGGAAGGAATTCGAATCAAGTGGTCTTTTTGAAACGAGCTTGCTTCCCTTAAAAATCGCCTCCACGCGCCTTTTTGCCCACACATCTTTCCACTCATCGACACTTCCAGTTTACCTATAAGCCCCCCCCAATAATTAGCCCCCCCCCTATAATTATACACCCTCCTAGAGCTCGAACCAAAAAACAGCCCCATGGGGCTAATTATAGGGTTTACGGTACATACATACAGACATAAAATATGTGTAGAGGTCAATTCAAGCATCTGATCGAACCATACTTGTTGTGCTTTTATCAGGAACTGTGCCTGTTAGATATGGATAAGCACGTCGTTTATTGCTTAGGGCCACAGCAGACTCTGGTATTAGAGTGCCATCGACAACTGGACCTAAATTGAAATGTTGTGTGTTCTCTGCGCAGTCTGCCCGCATAATGGAAAGATTGTGATCCTATACACTACATGTACAATGTACATAGGGTATGCATCGGTGATGCCTGCTACACCTACTGTATGATGCGTGATGCGTACATGACTAAACCGATCACTAAAAGTACACTAATTAAAAGGGGTATGAAACTCACTGTTAAATGGAGAGAGTGGAATTATTGGAGCAGTACTCAAGTTTCCACTTGCTTCAATGAGTACCTGATATGGCAGCTTTCTGAGACAATCAACTGGCATTCAATCGGCCCTGAGTGTTCAATGTTTTCCACTGCTCTTCTCGTTGCGCATTTCAGATTTGTAGCAACCACCACTGCTGATGTTTTGCATGATCCCGGCTGAACAGTAGACAGGTGCATCATTGAGTGTTTTGCCCTTTACAAGCCCTGCTTACCCAGAAGGTGTGGCCCCTGATTGGTGTTCTCACAGACATGATGGGAATTGTTAGTGGAGGTTTGTACATGCACACAGCCAACCTAACGTTTCATCCATATGGCCTTAGTGACTGCGGCTAATCCACTCAATGGTATTATTTGGACAAACAGCCCAGCAGTGCTCGGAAGCATAGATAGCAGATCCGTAGCTAAAACTCCAGAACTGTGACCAGCAACAGTCACTCTGCGGGGATCACCACCAAAATTCACTATCTCTCTCTGCACCCACTGAAGTCCATGCACAATATCTAAAGGTTCAACTAGACTCAGTAGATTAATGTTTTTTTTAATTAGTAATTCTTGATTAGTCTTGCCAGTTATTCAAACTCTATTAATGGATTTGATACAACGTACTGGGACATGAGAGACACGTATCAGGGTGTACTGTGTCAGCGGAGCAAGCCTAATATGTGACTAATTTTCTACGCGGCTTTTTGAATTTTCGATCGCCTATACCTTTTGATTGCCTGAACGGATTTTGGCGCGTTATGGCGCAAATGAACCGCCTTCTTCTGGGGCATTGAACGCGCCATAACGCGTTTCTTTGCTTTACTGTAAGGGGTCAATAGTTCCAAAAAATGTTCCAATTTTGCGGCTTTTTTTTTCATGTTCTCCGCCAGGTTTTTTGAGCGCTGCTCGTGAACGCCAGGTCCTATCTCGATGAAACTTGGTATGTGTAGCCGGCTAGCTGATGGCAATGTTGCATGCCAAGTGATTTGTGCGCATGGCGTTCCGATCTTGAGATATTGCCGATTTCATCCGATT
The DNA here is from genome assembly GCA_030248085.1 of Paralinhomoeus sp. GSCO2_6. Classification (NCBI taxonomy): domain Eukaryota; kingdom Metazoa; phylum Nematoda; class Chromadorea; order Monhysterida; family Linhomoeidae; genus Paralinhomoeus; species Paralinhomoeus sp. GSCO2_6. The sequence continues at coordinate 11,478 of JASAMY010002161.1, read as the reverse complement.
ATTGATTTTATTTTCTTGGAAATGGGCCATAATTTTTGTGCCCTATAGGCGCTTTAAAAAATTAAAAAAAAACGAAGAAAAAAAATACATCGCAGTGTTTTGCTGTAAAGGTAGAAAGTCTGGTCCGCCATGACATGACTTGTGTTACTTTCAACAATTGGACCAAATTGGACGCACCAAAATACCGCCCCCGCCATTATATCGTAATAACGGAAATTGGCGATATGTCGGTGTGGTTAGGCCGAATGGCCTAAAGATTAAGAATAAAGTCTGATCGCACTTCGACGTAGTACATTTCATTCCTTGAAGTCAACACGATCCGACGCACCAAAATATTTTCACTTCAGGGATAAATTCGATAAATATCGATATGGGTAGGTTGGATCACTTTGGCCAAAACACAAAAGTTGACCGCCTGCACGTGCAGATCATTTTGATTCTTTACACCACTATGCTGAGACGAACCGAATATGGCACTACAGATATGCACGCACGCACGCACACCAACAAATAGGCTGCTTCGCAAGAAACTTGATGTGGGTAGGTCCGATCACTTTGGCAAAAACACAAAAGTTGACCGCCTAGTCATGGTGATCACTTCCATACTTTACATCACTATGCTCTGACACAGCAATATAGCACAACTGCATGTGCATGCACGCATGTATGTCTGCTAGGCTGTTGGTACTTTGCTTTACTTCAATTTTGCCTTGTCCGATTCAGTCACAGGTACATTGTGTGTGAACCTATGTCAGTTAACGTCTGTGTGCTTATGTGCGTGCGTGCCAGCGTGCGTGCGTGCATGCGTGCGTGCGTGCGTGCAAGCGTGCGTGCGTGCGTGCGAGCATGCGAGCGTGCGTTTGTGTGTGCGCCATGCGTGCATGCTTGCGTGCGTTGAATTACAGAAACCCCTTCATCTTTCGAAAAAACACTGTATTAAGGAAAAAATTTGCAGGGGGCTGGAAAAGAAAGGAGAATATGTGACACTCTATTGTTGAAGTCCAGTTTGAAAAGAAGTGGTATTAAGGCATATACCCACTGATCTCTAGCCACTTTCGCATTGCAGCTGATCAACTCCACTTTGAACAAACCATGTATAAAATCCGAACCAAGCACAGCAACAAGTCACATATTCAGCGATTTTTGTGCGAGCCATCTCACTCAGCCAAGCCAAAACGATGCAAACGTCCATCAACTCATATCTCATCTCGCTCAGACGTTGTCATTGCCCATGTCCATGGACCTGAAACAGCTAAAGTTCCTGCCGAATCAATCGGTCCCCTGCTAAAACTTTTGCAATGTTGGTTTTTGATGATGTACAGTTGCTGATGTTGACGTGTAGGCAAGAGGCACATATACGTACTACAATCCTGCTCCATTCCCTTCCAGCCTTCCACCCAAGGATGAACTGTTCGTATAACTTTTGTGTAGTGACCCTCATGCTTGCATGAGTGCTGCGTGCGTGCGTGCGTGCGTGCGTGCGTGCGTGCGTGCGTGCGTGCGTGCGTGCGTGCGTGCGTGCGTGCGTGCGTGCGTGTGTCTGTGCACGTGTACATGCGTGTGTGCGTGCATGCATGCGTACATGCGTGTGCATGGGTTTCCATAGGGCGTGTGCAAATTTCTCGCACTCAATCTATATAAATGTTAGTCAGTTCCAGTTGCCGCAATTTTTGCTGCACATTTCCTTCCATTGCAAGCGAACACAAAAATCGCCGAATATGGTTCGGATTTTATACATGGTTTGTTCAAAGTGGAGTTGATCAGCTGCAATGCGAAAGTGGCTAGAAATCAGTGGGTATATGCCTTAATACCACTTCTTTTCAAACTGGACTTCAACAATAGAGTGTCACATATTCTCCTTTTTTTGCAGCCCCCTGCAAATTTTTCCTTAATGGCACATTGTACGTACCTCTAACTCCGAAGTTTGCAGGAATGTTTTGATCACCAGCATAGAAAAATCCTAGTATGTCAATTCTGTACTGAAAATCAACGACAACGATTCCTTCAGAAGCAAAAAGGTCTATGAACGATGCATCTCCAAACGTCTTTGTGCTTCCACCAATCCAACCACCTCCATAAATGTAGTAGAGCACCGGGCATCCACCACTGATGAGGCAACGCTTCGTAACAAATACGTTTGCGTATAGGCAGTCCTCGCTCATATTCTAAATTTATATCGTATTACCTACATAGGTATATTATTTAGCCAAAATTTGTCCATGAAGGTCACCGTTGGAGCAATTATTAGAAATTCTTGGGGGCATACAGCAGGCCACGAAGTGGTTTCAATGGTTCCGGTCCAAGGAGCCTTCTCAACTGGACTGGCAAACCTCAGCTGGCCGATGGGAGGTTCTGCATAAGGCACACTGAGGAATTCAATGCCATCTGGAGCGCGTTTTGTGCAGAGAGGCTTTCCCCTGATTTTGCCACCGGACAATTGTACTGTCAGCGCTTCTGCGACGTCTTCGCAGTTCTCATTGCGCTCTGGTGTTCCGGACGTACATACTTGAATTAGCACGACCAGCATTACTTGAAGAAGCATGGCTGTCTTCTTCTGTGAACTATTCTCGGCTTCGATCTTTGTTAAACGTATAACTGCGCGGGGAAAAAGGCAGAACTAGCCTGCGCTTAGTGTACGTATAGGCACAGAGTCTACTACATTAGGCCAGGAAGAGCACATGTTGTTTAAGTACATGTTGCATGCATGGTCACAGAGCCCGGGTATTAGCTGGCAAAAGATAGCGTGTGCAAAAGGTTTGCTGACTAATCACAGATGATGTCAAGGATCTTGGTGACTACGAGCTATGACGAATCTATGATGAATCAGAGTCGTGAAAATTCAGTTAGAGGCAGCGTTTAGGGCGGATTAGAAGCTGTAGCATATTTTTCTGTGAAACATCCTAACAGTGGTCGCGAACATGACTGAGCACTTGTCTTCAGCTGCCCGGTGGTGTTTAACTGATTGCGATTGAGCTGAATTCTCAGCCGCCGAGCTGTTCTGAAACAGGTATGGTTATTCGCTTGTCCGTTTAAGTTACAAATCTCGAATCAAGCTGTCTCAGCGTTGTTACTGTGTGGGCGCTTCAGAAGCAAGCGAAGGATAAACCACAACTTTAGGGCACCATCAAAGGCTTGGCAATGAGCGAGGTGTTGTTTCATCTGGCGGGAGGTGTTGGACAGTTCCAGGTGAAAAGTCCCGGTGGTGATAGACGTGATTTAATTCCGGCTTGCCTCAACGAACCGGTGCGGTCCTTGCTGGCTTTGTCTTTGATGCAAAATCCAATTCCGATTTCAGTTCGGCAACGATTGTTTTCTCGAGGCGCACAATCAGATGCGACATGAGCTGAAGGAGGGCAAGGTCTATAATATCAACCTACCTAAAGGTCGCCAACATGCACAAATTGGTGGGTGTCGCGCACGTGTGTTGCTCTTGTTATTGCGTGCATTCTACCTTACCCATTGGATTCTCTCCAAAAATGCAAAGAGAGCGGGTTTAGCAATGGAACAGCCAATTGGCAGCAAACGCGGAGGCGCGACTGGCGAACTGCGCCGCATTCGATCACAAGCAACAATCTGGAGAGAACTTCGTCGCGGTGGATCGCCCTCACCTCAACGACGCGAAGATCATAAGGGTGTTGTGTCAATTCTCAATGCAAATTTAGATTGCCTTTGGCGCCAATTATGAGCTCGGCTGCGCCTACAAGTGTGGAGTCGCGCTATGCAAATATGGACCATGCAAGGTACAGTTTCCCTTTGGAAACTGTCATGTACATACCTGCTGCCAGCTGGCTGCACAATTTCAAACACATGGATTATGTTGTGCTTGTGCGGTCAGTTGACACGTGACGCAGCAGGGCACACTGGTAGAAGCGGAAACGCTCAACCAGCTGGGCCAGGTGCCTCCCTTCGCGAGTGGGTGAAAGCCCCAACCGCTTTTTTTGAAACATACCGTACGTTTAGCCCTTTCAGCTGCTCAACATGATTGAGTTGAACTCAGATAGGATAGGACCACAAAGTTTTAGCAATTGCACTGGTGACCTCTTTCCAACAATTTCGTTGGCTTTCAGGGTGACAAGCTGGGAAAAGAGCTCTTTTCAGTATGGCAAGCCTGGCTCACTGTGTGAAAGGGGAAAGACTGAACAGGACACCAACTTCTGCCTCAAACCATCGAAGAGACCCCGATGCTGAAGATCGAATGTATTAGGAGACTGCACAAATCTACTACTGCAAGCAGTATATTGAGAATACTGATAGGGAACAGAACATCAAGTTAAATCGACACAACCCACTGCATGTAAGGCTAGGGCGTTCTTCCGTCGGCTGTCATTTTGTCAATGTGTACCTATGGAGAGATTAAGCCTTGAAAGAAATTGAAACAGAAATAGTGAGCAAGAACGGTCTTCAGGTTGGAGACTTCACCGCATGTCCGTCCGTAACGTGTTTGCCATCTGCCACAGTGCCCTTGTTGCAGGGCAAAAAATAAATAAAACGAAACAAACCACAGTGTATACTGTACCGATGTTCCCTTCGGTGACATTCAACACACATTTCAGACCCATCATGACGGTGCACTATATATGTGGTATACCTATATTTATAAATTTTTTGTCACGTTTTAACCAATTTGACGAGAGTTCGGCATGTGTACGTTGCATTGTTCTGCACTGCAAGCGCAATCATCGCTTCGAAAGTAACACCGTTGTCTCGTTAGGTTGCGTCGCCCGTCTTCGTTCTCTATTGCTGACTTGAGCTGCGCCAATGAGCACGGCTGCAATTAGAATCAGGACTATGGAGAGTGGTGCCAGCAATGGTTTTCCCTGCGACTGACTGGGATACCGCGCATGCTCTGAGACTTCAGCGTAATCGAATTCTCCCGCTCTTGACAGCTTCTCTTGTTTTAGTAAAGCCATGCGATCAAATGGCAAGGCATTTGCGACAGGCGCATCGAAAATTGAGTAAATTTTCCCATCTTCTTCAGGCACATCCTTAGTCCAAAATTGAATAGTGTCTAAGGGACGTGTTTCTGACGCTTGACGCAAAGTAACGAAAACGGTGGATAAGATTTGTGCTCGTTTACAAAGCAAAAGTTTTATACCGAACCGTTTTGCTAATGCGCGAATTCGAAAAGGCAATATACCATAAGATGTTTCACTGACAAAGTGTGTCAAAAACACGCCCCTTTTTCGTAGTAGTCAATGTTGTGTGGTGTGGAAAACCCTGCCTCTCCCTTGGATGAGTTTCCATAAACGATGACGAATGCGTTGTTTCCATCTGGGTATTGCAAAGGCCTCCATGTCTAAACATTGTCCCTGTTTGATGCAGACTCTCAACTTACAGTCACACCTCGCCATATCTTTCAGTTTCTTCACAGTTTGGATTGCTAGTGCGTATGAAGTTGGCTAAGTATCGCCCGAAAAGCCAGGCAGCGGTTTTGTCAGCAGTGCTCGCTTTGGTTGGCACACCTGCAGTTCGATTCCACGCAAATCCAATGTCTGAAAAAATGTTTAGTAATTTCGAATGTTTTGTAGTAGTTATTCTGTCAAAAGAAGCCATTTCGTGCGTGCGTGCGTGCGTGCGTGCGTGCGTGCGTGCGTGCGTGCGTGCAAACCTACCGAGACCAAACGTCAGATACAGATCTGCAGCGTGGGCTGTATAACCGTCCTGTTCGAATGAGTAGCGCCAAACGTTTCCAGGATTTTCTGGATTTAAAAGCTGATTCATTTTGCGAGTTTCCTCAAATGCTGGAACAATGTAGATGGCGTCGGTTAGCAAGTGATCTTCTCGATTTAAGCCTGAACCAGAATCATCTTGGCTACTACTCCTTTGTTGCATAAAGCTATGCAACTTCCAAAACTGAGATTTACACCTACATATACCTCCGTTTTCATAGTGTTGGCTACAGAGTCGAGAGATTCGGCCAGGATGTCTATATTGGTCATTGGAGCGAACTAATACAGGACACAAGAGTTGCACGACTTGCTTCATCAATTTCGGTTTGCCAGTGGATTTTTCGCCTTCGGGCGCCATTTCGTCTGGCACTGTACCCGTCAGAAACGGGTAGGGTCGACGATTCAACGCTAGTTTTACAGGCTCGTCCGGAATTAAGACACCGTCATTGACTGGACCTGCATTAGCAGTTTTTCTTTAATTACAATTTCTCGAAATTTTTAATTTGAACAAGCAAGACGTGCCTTCGAACGGCGTTCCGGAGTGCGAGTGGAAGCCTTTGGCACTGTAATTGGAGGCTTTTTGAGCCAGTTCAAAGGAGGGAATGTCCTAGACACTCCAAGACGGAGAGTTTCCACTTGGTTCCAAGATTGTTCCAATCAGCGAGACTAATGCAGCCCATTTCGATTGCGAAATCTCTGCTGGCGCGAGCCAGCGTCTTTGCTGCAAGAAACCCGAATTTAAACGTCGATAATGTAAAAAATTGCTCATGAGGTAAAGACAATTTAGACAACCATAATATGCAAAAGACACACAACTAAGGAAAAGCAAAAGTATGTTCGTACGATCCGCGGGTGGCACCGAAGCGAGGCCGCTGACTGTCAGCAATTGATGCATGAGGCCTTCAGTTGCAGGGATCAGCGACAGTATGTCGGCGCCGTCTCCACCCGAACTGTGACCCATCACAGTCACCTTGTTGGCATCGCCACCGAAATGATGAATTTCTTTCTGGATCCATTTCAGGCCTTCAATCGCGTCTGCAACACAACGGATGCATAGTATCCAAACATCGAACACTGCATGTCGCACCCCAAATGGCAAAGTTAGAGTCTACGTTGGAGTCGCCAGTGTAGAAAAGGAAAAGACGTCCAGTCGGTAGTGGAAGTTGACGGCTACGGCACCCTAAATTTAGATGTGCATTTTAAAAAACAAAATCCAACCAACCATCACGTTGACGTGACACGTTTAACGTCACGTTTCTATAAACGCCAGAACTTTTGAAGCGCAGGGGGATTTGTTTTGTTTTTTTTTGCAGAATTTTAGAAGTGTGAAACAATGCTCTACCTGTGAAGCAAACGCGTCCACAAAAAGAGGCGTCTCCCAATTGCTGAGCTCCGCCTCCCACCCATCCTCCCCCATAGACGTAAAAGAGGACGGGACACTTCCCACTCTTTGCACTGATCGTTCAGTCGTGAAGACGTTCGCGTAGAGGCAGTCCTCGCTCGGCGCTTTCGCCTGGAATGGTTTAGATGCCGCAAAATTGGTCCAACGAATCATTCAGGTGCGCTCTTTGTCACGCTGAATAAACATACGCCCGGCGCTGGCTGACTGTTCCTGGTACTGCTGGCACTCGTTGGGCCAGCGAGTGGCGTCGTGCACGCCCGACCAAGGCCGCTTGGGCCGCGTCCTCGCGAACCGCAGCCTCCCCACCGGCGGCTCCGCGTACGGCACGCCAGGAAGGTGAGGCCGTCGACTGTCGCATTCGTCCTCAGCCGACGGCCCCTCACCAACCCTGAGTCCAGCTTGACCAGGCGAAATGGCTGCGCGCCTTCATCTCGTGCGTCTCCATCCGCTAATGGGCCACTTAGCCAGCAGACGAGCAGCAGAAGCGGACACAAGCGAGCGGAGCAAGCACGCTCTTTCGGCCACATCGCTAGACTGAAGCGTTTCCACTCTCTCTCTCTCTCTCTCCCACTTCGGCTCAATTGGACCCTATGTGGTGTTGTTCTTGTGAGTATTCACACGCAGAATTCCTTGCGCCGAGTATTCACGTACGAGTATGGATGCATGCTGTGTGCAAGGGCCGCTTAGTGCGCCCTGGCCAACTTGGTACAGTGCGCGTGCGAGCAGCCAGCGCACGTTTGCACGGCGTATTAGCTAGTGTGGAAGTCATGATGTCAACGCTCAGCGAGCAGCGTATGAATTCACGGCAGGCTTCTGATTGTAAAGTATACCAAGAAGATCTCCAACAGTGCCGAGGTAAATTGCCAAATTTGACTTTGTGTGGGTGGGGGAAAGGGCGGGGGACCCATGTGCCTACTCCATACACCAGTAGATGCCCTATGGGGAACTATTGGTGGTTTACGGTACATCATAGGTTGTGCATGTACGTATAGCGAGCAAGTGTTGCGCTCCGAATCTGCTTGTTGCAATTTCGTTCTAGGCAGCAGAGATGAATTAGCCTCTAAAGCCAAGCCGCGCAGGGCGGAAAACATACATCATTGATGCATGCACTCTGGACTGAGCCTACCATAACCAGTTTTCTGCTGCGTGTGTGTGTGATGCGCGTATTGTGGCTCCATGAGTACTGTGAAGACAACATGATACCTACGCGTGTGTTGGACCCTGTCTGCACGCACGCGCAAATTGGTCGCAACGCAGCAGCGTTTGTTTGTGAGTAGGTACGCAGTCTCCGCGTGCACCGTTTAAAATGGGTGGCTGTTGTGGCAGTTACGCTATGCAACGCCGCCCTTGCCGTTGTCTTGTGGGGACTCCGACTCGCGCGAGAATCGGTTCTCTCTTTTGCCTTGAACAGCGCAACCGCATCCTGCGTGTTCTCGGCGCGTCCTTTTTGATCTTCCGCTCCATCGTGTCGCGCCAGCCCGCAATTGCACATCTGTCCAGCCGGCTTTTGTTGCGTCTGTCATCATCCGTCATCAGACGATCGCGACCGTTCAACCGAGTTGTTGGCGTCTTCGTTCGAAAATTGAGCGCGTCACGTGCCTCCCTAATAGACCCGAGATAATCACAGGAAGTCCCGACCTACCAGACCAGTGTTTCCTGTGTCGCGGTCTTCGCAACCGACTGACAGCTGCCTCGCATTTTCCGAGCCAAATTTACCCGGCTGACGCCAAGGCCGGGCGAGCGTCGGCGGCAACAAGCCGTTAGGCCGACCGTAAACGGCCAAATGAAACTCGCCGGCAGAGCAGAGCGCCTGGCGTCGGTGGTTGGAGCTGCGTTTTAAAGAAAAACGGCATTCCACGCCCGAGGGCGGGGTGCAATGGCAATCGTGACACCATCGTCCTAGCACCATTAGTCGCGGCTTTATTTACTCTTGAGTTAGAACGCTCTCGAACTGTCGCTCGCGTGAGGAAGTTTCTCGATGACGCGGTCGCTCTCAATTTTTCGTAAATTCGGTGCTCGCTGAAGCGTCCTATGAGCTGCCGCAGTTGATTATTTCAGGTGAGCATTGCCCATTTCATTCCGACACTATGTGCGGCAGTGGCCGCTAATCGATATGGGGGTGGGGGGGGGGGAGGTTGGGCGCCGCCGGTTTTCGGATCGACATGGAGCGAACTCAATTTTATTGAGCGCCGACCGTAATCGGACGGCGATAGTTCCGCCGTACCCGGCGGAAATTATGACTGGGGGCGAGCGAAGCGAGACGACGATAAAAAATTTAAATTTGTCCTTTGCCCCGACTTTGTTCTTCTTCGACCGCGAACGAGTGCGTTAGGTAATAAGAAAAAAAAAAAGAAGTGACGGAATGTGGAGTGAGTTAGAGAGGTCAGGCTGTTTACGCGCCAACTACGCGTCATTGATTCCCTCATGCGAGTTGTCAGTCACGGCGAACGGCAATCCTGCAAGCACGTGATGTTTGTTGCGGGCGCACCTGCGTTTGCCTTGAGGCAATTTCATACCTAAATCCCTAGGGCCAGCCCGTATGGCCGATTGAATGAATTAAAGTGCACGCTCATATAAAATCCCATTGCCTTTCTGCAAATGATGCACTTCCATATCTACTAGTCCTGTGCATTTAGCCGTACTGTGCTGCACATACAGTATGTACGTACCGTAGACCACTGTCTATTGCAAAATCATCATTTTCATACATACAGTGTGTGTGTATACCCCAGTTATCTCTGTCATGTACAGCCTGTATACCTCCTTATCGCACCGCTTTTATACGGTTTTAAACTTCTCGATTTTTACAGTACCGAAAATTACCGTTTTTCGTCAAAGTTTACGACGCATAGGTGCAGATGTAGATCATGTCACACTGCACATGAGCCCGAGTACGACTGCACAATGCACACCGCAAACTGCGTGCAGGCACACCATGACACACTGGAAGATTGCGCAGCACACTGCGCACTGCTCAGCACTGCCCTTGAGTATCCCACTTGCATAATACCTGACTTTCGGTGACGATACATTCGATGCAAGACACCATGTGTATGTGTCAATCGCACACCACAAAAGAAAATGGCGACGAGTTGCGGCCTTTTGCGACGATTCACTAGTCGTGGTTGGTTCGAGAGGTACTTGTGTCTTTTCCAGAATGAGGCCGTCTCCTCCACACTGGCCTATTCGGTCCACTTGTACTTGAGCTAGCGCTGCGTCTGCTCGTCGAGGGGCAGAACGAAGCCATTCAAGGGCGCTGGCGTTGTCCCCGCGCTTCCGCCCATTATGCGCCCGAGTTCGGCCGGTCCAACGTGCGCTGACGGCTGCGACAGGGAGTGGCAGGCATCCTAGCGGGTCTCGGTCATGGGCCAGAACGGCCGAGGGCGACCGTATCTCGTATGTATCTCGTTAACGGCCAGACCCCCAGAGAGGCGCTCCTTCGCCCCGGCCAAGCCGCCCTTCCCCGTTCCCCGCGACCAGATTAGTCCGTGGGAGAAGAAGCCTTTTTTCGGACCCGGCCGAGCTGCTGACTCTATTCAATTTCAAGAGTGGCGTGTCTCACCTTTGGACTAGGCTCGTCGGTAGTGGCGGCGAGACCCCCAGAAAAAGATTCCGACTGTGGGGGGGGGGGGGTGAGTGCTTGACGCAAGCAGAACAGCGGATGGCGGATTCCGATAAATGTCGCGAGGGGATACAGTAGTCGAGCCTTTTGCGTCCGAGTCAGTCCGGTTTTTCCTCGGGCTGTACGCTACAGCGCGTCTCGTGCCTACCAACCGGAGTGGAGGTCCTTGGCTTTCAGTCGAAATTGCTGAGCAAATATAGCAAATGAGCCTCTGGCGGTTGGCCAGAATCGTGTGAGCCTCTTGTTTAACATACGTACCTGTACATGACGCTGCTACTCTGCGCGATTGCTCGCGGGAGAAATTGTTTACGGCCCACCATAACCCATACATAAACTAGTTCATACCCTATACCTCGCGCCCGAATACGTCTGCAGGAGTCCCGAACCCGTTGAGTCATCATCACCTCCAGCACCACCATCGTCATGGTCGTGTTGAACGAGTCCTTGCTGCTGGAGAACTCGATTTGCGTCGTCGATCGCGTCTCCATGCGAATCATTGGCGACAACCACAGCTGCTGGGACTGCGACAGGCCGAGGGCGACCTACTTTACACCGGGCACCGTCAACTACTTTCTGCTAGTCTTCGTCCTGCCCGTCCAGTTCACCCTGGGCGTGACCGGCAACTGCCTCAACCTGGGCTGACGCGCGCTCTACCACGACGAACAGGCTTCTTGATCGCTTTGCTTAACAAAAAGTGTAGGCAAACAACGCTCAGGTTTTTTTTTTTGCGAAATCGGACTCGCCAGAGCTCAAACAGGACACTCTACCGTGCTCAAACAGCAAAC